>JAJPUD010004621.1:163178-189557 GCA_023553655.1 Myrmecobius fasciatus | reverse complement strand
TTTTTTTTTTTTTTTTTTTTAAACAATAAAGGTTATTTTTTAATAAGGAAGTTGTGTGTTCAATGCCTGGGAAACTGCTAGGAGACTATTATTCCCATTCTTTCCCAGCTCCTAGCACTGAGATCCCAAGGACAACTCCGTGTTTCTTCCCTAGGTCCTGAGCAGCTCTGGGAACTCCCAACCTTATAACCGGATTGAAAAGGGAACTTAAAAACACTGAGATGAAAAAGACTGTGTCTCTTTCTGTCTTTCTTGTGGGGGCTCTGGGATGGTGTCTCTGGGACTTCCTGTCTCACAGCCTTGGCCAAAAAGAATGGAGAATGGGATAGGCAGAATTTCTCCCATGTGTGGATTGGCAGGGCTAAATGTGTGGATTGAGTGGGCTAAGGGTGTGCTCCCCTGCTGGGGACAACTGAAATGACAGTCCTGCTAGAACACAGGGAAGAAGGGAAAGTGGGAATAGCTACTACTCTTTTCGGAGAAATATCTCTAAGATACTTTCAGCTTTAGAAAAGGACAAATGAAATGGTTTGGGGTTTGCATGTGTCCAACAATGGAAGCCCCATAGCCTTGTGGCTTCTTAGGCACATGGGGGCTCTTACTTATCTCCTGGGGCATGAATAAAGCTTAAAAAAAGGAGGAGGGGGATCGAACATGTTCCAATTAGCAGAATCAATTTCTCTTCTTTTTGCTCATTTGTGGGCAATCTCCAGCCTAAGCTTTGCTGGGTATTTGGGACCTTCTTTGTCAGGAAGGGAGCAAGCAAGTTAAAAAGCTGTATTTTATTTACTTTCCTCTTATAAAGTAGATGCAGCTGGAACTGAACAATAAGAGCTATAATCTTTTGATCTGGGCAAATAGACTTTTTCAGGGCTCAAACATACAAGACAAACACCAAATTACTTGTAAAAATTTTTAAAGAGAGAGCATAAAACATCAACCTTGGGTCTGACTTAATTTCCCTGGGTACCAGCTTCCCAGGGGACCTTGGATAGAGGCTCCAGAGTTTTGACCTTCCATTACCTCATAAGTTCTACTAATTATTGAACCTATAACTTGAGGCACTATGCTTCCTGACTTTCCTGGCTCTTAAGGCAGTTTGACATCTTGAGTTCTCATGCTTAAACTGCAATGATCATTTCCCTTACAGCAGCACCATCCCAGCTTCCCTACCCCTCAATGTTCTTTTTCTCTTATCAGTACCAGTTTCTTTCACTTGTTCCTGCTCAGTTCCTCTTCAGCTCTCTCCATATATCCCAAGAGATTTTTTTCTAAGGCTTATTCATCAGGGGAAAAAGAATATGTAAATTCAGGAATAATATACTAGAGGAAGGTAATTATAATGTCCAAGAAATAAATCTACCCAGCTCCAAATTAGTTTGCTTCTAAACTTTCAAAGCTATTCAACCTAGTTACAATTCCCTAGTTCTAGCACAGATGGTCCACTGTTCTCTAGATAGAAGACTTGAGTGTACAGGTAACTCAGGACCAAACTGTTCTGAGGATTGGAGCTGGTCACTGGGCTTTTTGGTTAGAGTGCATCCATTTCACTGTTTCAGGCTTAGTCTTAGCAAATCAGAAACTCTCTTGATGTGCATTGTTGAGTTTTGGCATTCCACCTATAATGAATCTCTTAGCTAATTCATTTCTTTCCCAAACCAGAGCGGTAAACAAGGAGATACAAGGTGAAGAAGTCAGTATTCTTTTCATTTCAAAAATCAGATTAATGCAACTCAGCTCACAAAGGACAGCTCTTTTCCTTACAAAGGAGAATATACATTGGATTGTGCTGGTCTTTTCAAACTCTGCAGTTATGAGAGAGTAAGGCAGGCAGGATGTATGAGGAAGGGCTGCTTCATTCAGAGGAAAAGTAAGCAGCCAGGAGGCAAGGCAGATAGAATCCTCAAACTGGAGTTAGGAAGACCTGAATTCAAAATCAGCCTAAGACACTTTCTACCTGTATGATCCTGCTTGAGACAACTCACAACCTCTATTTGCCTCAGTTTTCCATCAGTTAAAACAAGGATAATAATAGCATTTACCTCCTAGGGTTGTTGTGGGGATAAAATGAGATATTATTTGTAAAGCTTTTTGCAAACTTTTAAAAGCACTACATGAATGATATTATTATAATTGCCTGGTTGCACACTATATCTCAATTCCACATCTCCCCAAGATGCCTTCCTCAGCCAAATTTGTCACACTCTGCCCAGCTCTCTCATTATCACATTACTAGCAATGAGGATAGGGCAGATTGGGATTCATTTGTTATATTATCTGGCTCATCCTTAGAGAGAACTAAGCTTAGTCTATTCTAGTGCTTGTTACACAGTAGGCACTTAATAAATGTTGGTTGACTGACTGACTGTCTCTGAGGGAATAGAACATAGGGCTGGTAATTTTCAGTGGGAGTCGGGTGAAAGTAAACAGGATGAGGAAAGCCACTTTGAGCAATTAATCAATATCAATCAGAAAACATTCATTAATCACCTACCATGTGCTAGGCATCCTGCTAAACTCTGGGGATATGAAAAGATACAATCTCAAACCAAAAAATCAACCCTTTGCTATCAAAGAGTTTATATATGAATTTAGAGCTTTTTAACTTGGGGACCACAACCTTAAATTTTTTTTGATAATTCTATTTCAATATAATACGTTTCCTTTGCTTTCCTATGTATTTTATATTAGCCATTATTCTGAAAAGGATCCCATAGGCTTCAATGAACTGCAAAAGGGATCCATGACACAAAAGAACCCCTATTCCGATGGGGATATCAGCATGCTGCCACCATTATCCAAACAAGATATCTACAGAGTAGAAGGAAGTTAATCTTAGAAGAGAAAGAACTAGCAGTTAAGAGAAGGGGAGAGGAAATGAGATCTTTAGAGGATAATATTTTAGCTAAGACTTGAAGGAAGCCAAGGAACCTCAGAGATGGAAGTGAGATGGGGGATTTTCTCATCTGAAGAACAATAAGTGAGCTAGTGTATATTCAAATACACTATTCAAATACAATATTCAAATATATTTGAATATTAGAATGAGAAGGGTATAAAAAGTCAGAAGGATGGAAAGGTAGGAAGGGACAGGTTAAATGTCAAACAGCGGACTTGGTATCTTTGAGTTAATAGGGATCCTCTTGAATTTATTGAGCCGGAAGGTGACGTGGCCAGACCTGTGCTTGAGGATAGCTACTCTGGCAGCCAGGAATAGTGTCATGTTCTCTTTGGATGGGGAATAATGCTTAGGGATTATATTGGGGAAGACCTAGGTGAACTATATATTTGTTGAGTTGATTGTGTGGGGTGGAGGGATACTAAGCTTCCCCAAACTATTTCTCAGTTTTATAGTGATATCTCTTAGAGACCCCTGAGATAGAGCCACCAATCCAGCAATATCTATTAATAATGGCTTAGTGGATAGACTGTTAGACTAGAATTCAGGTACCCTTATACTCCAATTCTACATTTGAACACTTACTAGCTGTGTGGCTGTGGGAACATCGCTTAAATTCTCTGAACCTCATTTTGTCCCATTTCCAAAAAAGGGAATAATAATGCCTATAGAACCTATCTCATGGGTTCACTGTGAGTCTTAAACAAGAAAAGCACTTATGTCAAATGCTCTGCATACTTTAAAACACACATGCCAAAAGTCTAAGTGCAGGTTTTAATAGCTTACAATTGCACATAGACTTTTGGAACACCCTATATAAATGCACATACATTTTTATTACTGAGAGGCACATCTCGTACTGGATAGAGAGCCGTCCTTGGAGCCCTAAAGAATGAGTTTCACATTCTGCCTTTGACACTCAATTATGTGATACTGGGCAAATCATGTAACCTCTCATTGCTCTAGGGCCAGCAACTCTCTGAGACAATGCAATGCAGAGAAGGTGCTGACCTGCATTGGTAGAAAGGCTTTCTTAATCTGGGAGTTCTCAGTCAAGTCAAGTCAATAAATATTTATTAAGTGCCTGCTCTATTGAGCCACTATTTCTAGTGCTGGAGCTACAAAGGAAGACAAAATCCTTTTGTAATGGGAGAGACAACATGCAAACAACTATAAATGAACAAGATATATACAGGATAAATTAGAGATGCTGTCAGGGTGTAGTCACTAAAAAGAATTATAAGGAATCAGGAATAGCTTCTTATAGAAAGTGGGATTTTAGCTGAGATTTAAAAGAAGTCAAGGGGCAGAGATGTGTAATGAGAGAATTCTCTCTCCAGGCATGGAAGCCACTCCACTGGATATAGCAGTAAAAGTGAGTGAAAGCAAAAGATGGACAGGCTTGTGTGAGGAATAGCAAAGAAACCAGTATCACTGGATAGTAAATTATATTCAATGGGTCAATGACATCATAAGTCCAGTCTTCATCTCTATCTTCTATTTCTATCTGATTAACACTGAGCTGGGCTCTAGAGGCAAAGACAGAGAGTCATAAGCTTTCTTGCCTCATCAAATTTCTCTTGGTCCAGAGATATACTCAGAATGCTGAGTCTCCTTGGTTTAGAGCAGGGAGTACAGGGGTGAAAAGAAAGTATGAATTGTCTGTATCAAATGTTTGATAGTGGAAGTGGAAGGTGAGAGTGGGTATATACATTCACTTAATGAAGGACCTGGAAAGATGATAATTGTTGAGTGTTTTTTTGGCACCAGAGACAGAATATCATTCTAGGAATAAATGGACCATTTCCCCAAACTTGGATAGCAATTTTCTGATTATCTGTTCTAATTTTTTTTTACATGTGAAGTCATGCAAAATTTATTTCCATGCTACCCTTTTTTTTTGTAAAACACATATGCACATACATACACAAGAAAAGAAAGTTTAAAAATTTTGCTTCAATTTACACTAAAAATCCATCAGTTCTCTCTGGAGATGGACAGTATTTTTCATCATGAGCCCTTTGGAAGTGTTGTGAATCATTGTATTGATCAGAGTAGCTAAGTCTTTCACATTTGATCATTGTTACAATGTTGCTATTACTCTGCACAATGTTCTCCTGGTTCTGGTTACTCCATTCTGCATCAACTCATACATCTTACCATATTTTACTGAAATCATCCTCTTCATTATTTTTTACAGCACAACACATTACAGTATTCCATCATAATCATATACTACAACTTGTTCAGTCATTTCTCCAATTAATGAACATCTTCTCAATTCCTTTGCCACTATAAAAAAAAAGCTGCTAAAATCTGTTTGTATCTATGGGTCCTTTTCCATTTTCCTTGATTTCTTTTTCGACACAGGCTTAGTAACAGCATTGTTAGATCAAAGCATATGCACAGTTTTATAGTCTTTTGGATATAGTTCCAAATTGTTCTCTACAATGGTTGGGCCTGTTTGCAACAGTACACTGATGTGTCTATTTTCCCACATCCCTTTTGGCATTCGTCATTTTCCATTTCTGTTATGTTAGCCAATCTGATGGATATAAGATAATATCTGAGAAATGTTTTAATTTGTATTTTTTCTAATCAATAGTGATTTAGAACAAGTTTCCCCATGCCTATTAACAGCTTTGTTTTTTTCTTTTGAAAATTGCATGTTCTTATTCTTCAACCATTTATCAACTGTGGAATGGCTGTAATTTTTATAAATTTGTTTCAATTCCCTAAATATTTGAGAAATGAGAACTTTATCAGAGAAACTTGCTGTAAAATTTTCCCATTTCCTGTTTTCCTTTTAATTTTGACTACATTTCTTTTGTTTATACAGAACCTTTTAAATTTGATGTTGATTAACTGTCCTTTTGTGGAAGGCAGTACATTATAGTGGAAAGTTCCCTGATCTTAGAGTCAGGAGCCATGGATTTCAGTAACAAATTTCTCTCAGACTCATTGCTTGATCTTTAGACAAGTCATTTTGCCTCTTTAGGGCACAGGTTAGTTATCCCCATAGGTGAGTCAGTTCAATTTAACAGACATTTATTAATCATCACTATATTGTGGCTACATGCTAGATAGAGATATAAAGAACAAGGAGTTTGCATTCCCCCATAGATCATGAAGGGGCTACAGTATGCACACAGATAAGTAAATACAACACAATTTCAAGAGGGAAACAGTGGAGAAGATCAGGGAAGGCTTCTAGAGGTAGTACCCAACCTAAGCCTGGAGGGAACATAAAAATTCTGAAAATCTGAGATGAGGAGTAAGGATAGTTTAGCATACTAAAGCATAAAGGTAGGAGATGGAATATTGATTTCAGGGAGCAGCTAGTAGCTAAGTTTGGTTAGAAAATAGATTTTGTAAAGGAAATATGAAATACTATAAAAGTAGGTTAGACCCAGCTTGTGGAGTACTTTAAATACCAAGATGAGGAGTAATATTATTGTAATTTAAAATAATAAGTAATGTAGGAATAATATTAAAATATGAAGTAAAATTATTATTATTATTATTTTAGAGGTAAAAGGGAGGTGAAAGCTTTATTTTTATTTGTTTTTCAAGAAATTATATCCAGATCTTTGTTTTAGAAAGATAATTTGGCCAGCTGTGTGGAAATAGGGTAGCCAAGTAGCTACCTAGGGAACATAGAAGGTACAGGTATGAGAGATATTGTGGGGATAGAATTATCCTCAAGGCTTGCTAGTGGAGGAAAAAGAATTAAAACATTGGGGAAAAAAAAGATGGAGTGGTGGGGAGTTCAAATCCAGTTTTAGACACTTAACACTTACCAGCTGTATGGGCAAATCACTTAATCCCAATTGTTTTGTCAAAAAAAAAAAAAAACAAACAAACAATTTAGGGGCAGCTAGGTGGCGCAGTGGTTAGAGCACCAGCCCTGAAGTCAGGAGGACCTGAGTTCAAATCTGGTCTCAGACACTTCCTAGCTGTGTGACCCTGGGCAAGTCACTTAACCCCAATTGCCTCAGAAAAAAACAAAAACAAAAAAAAAACAAAACAAATTTGCCAATGGATTAGTTTTTGGGGGGAAGGGAGGAGAAAAGTGGGAGTCAAGGAAAACTTCAAGGTTACAAACCTGAATGTAAGGTTCCCTCAGTGGAAATAAGGAGGTTAGGAAGGCGGGTGAGTTTAGGAGGAAGAATGAGTTCCATTTTTAACATCTTGAGTTTTAGATGATAACTCTATGTAAGAAAGATGTCAAGCAGGTAATTAGTATTAGGGATCAGGAATTCAGGAGAGAGTGGGACTGGATATATAAATTTGTGAGTTACCTAATGAAACCGAAAAGAGTGGCTAAAATCAGCAAAGAAGGAGAGCAGACAGAGAGAGGAGAGATGACCATGGTCTGAGCTTTGGGGAGATCTGCTTTTGATGGGGAAGAACAGGAGATGGACAATGATCCTACACAGGAGATTAAGAAAATTGTCAAGTAGGAAGAAAACTGGGAGAGAGGAATGTTATAGAAGCCAGAGGAGGAGTGGGTATGTAGAAGGATGGAGTAGACAACAATATTTAATACTACATAAAAGTCAAGAAGGAGAGAAGATCAGGAAAAGGAAGCTAAGAGAAAATTGGCGACTTCAAAGAAAGCAATTTCAGTAGCATGATGGAGTTGGAAGTCAGATTGCAAGAAGTTTAAAAGTAAATTGGTGGTAAGAAAGTAGAGACAGCCTGTGTAGACAGCTTTTTCCAAGAGTTTATCAGAAAAAGGGAAGGGAAGATTTGGGCAATAGTTTGAGGAGATGGTGGTTTAAATGAAGGCTTTTTTTTTTTGAATAAAGCTTTTTATTTACAAAACATATGAGTGATTTTTCTACATTGACCTTTGCAAAAACTTTTTTTTTCCCAAGCTTTTCCCCTCCTTCCCCCTACCCCCACCCCTAAATGAGGGGTAATCTAATACATGCTAAATAGGATAAATTATATGACAAATACAATACATGTATACATATCTATACAGTTATCTTACTGCACAAGAAACATCAGATCTAGAAAGAGAAGAAGAAAAAAAACAACCTAAGAAGGAAAACAAAATGCATGGAAATATTCATAGAAAGCATTAAAATGCTGTGTTGTGGTTCACACTTAGTTCCCACAGGCCTCTCTCTGGATGTATATGACTATCTTCATCGCTGAACAATAGGAACTGGTTTGAATCACATCATTGTTGAAGAGAACCATGGCCATCAAAATTGATCATCGAATAGTCTTGTTGCTGTGTATAATGTTCTCCTGGTTCTGCTGATTTCACTCAGCATCAGTTCATGCAAGTCTCTCCAGGCCTCTCTGAAATCCTCCTGTTGGTCGTTTCTTACAGAACAATAATATTCCATAACATTCATATATCATAATTTATTCAGCCATTCTCCAATTGATGGGCATCCTTTCAATTTCCAGTTTCTTGCCACTACAAAAAGGGCTGCCACAAACATTTTTGCACAGTTTGATAACTTTTTGAGCATAGTTCCAAATTGCTCTCCAGAATGGTTGGATCCGTTCACAATTCCACCAACAATGTATCAGTGTCCCAGTTTTCCCACATCCCCTCCAACAGTTATCATTATCATTTCCTGTCATTTTAGCCAATCTGACAGGTATGTAGTGGTATCTCAGAGTTGTCTTAATTTGCATTTCTCTGATCAATAGTGACTTGGAGCACCTTTTCATGTGACCGGAAATAGTTTCAATTTCTTCGTCTGAAAATTGTCTGTTCATATCTTTTGACCATTTATCCATTGGAGAATGGCTTGAATTCTTATATATTTGAGTCAATTCTCTATATATTTTAGAAATGAGGCCTTTATCAGAACCTTTGGATGTAAAAATATTTTCCCAGTTTACTGCTACCCTTCTAATCTTGTCTGCATTCATTTTGTTTGTACAAAAACTTTTTAACTTGATATAGTCAAACTTATCTATTTTGTGATTAATGATGATCTCTAGTTCTTCTTTGGTCACAAATTCCTTCCCCCTCCACAGGTCTGAGAGGTAAACCATCCTACATTGTTCTAATTTGTTTATAATATCATTCTTTATGCCTAGATCATGAATCCATTTTGACCTTATCTTGGTATATGGTGTTAGGTGTGGGTCAATGCCTAATTTCTTCCAGACTAGTTTCCAATTATCCCAGCAGTTTTTGTCAAATAGTGAGTTTTTATCCCAAAAACTGGGGTCTTTGGGTTTATCAAACACTAGATTACAATTGTCATTGAGTATTTTGTTCTGTGAACCTAACCTATTCCACTGATCCACTACTCTATTTCTTATCCAGTACCAAATGGTTTTGGTGACCACTGCTTTATAATATAGTTTTAGATCTGGTGCAGCTAGGCCACCCTCATTTGCATTTTTTTTCATTAATTCCCTTGAAATTCTTCACCTTTTGTTTTTCCAGATGAATTTTGTTGTTATTTTTTCTAGGTCAGTTAAATAATCTCTTGGGAGTTTGATTGGTATAGCACTAAATAGATAGATTAGTTTAGGTAGTATTGCCATCTTTATTATATTCGCTCGACCTATCCAAGAGCACTTGATGTTTTTCCAATTATTTAGATCTGACTTTATTTGTGTGGAGAGTGTTTTGTAGTTTTGCTCATATAGATCCTGACTTTCCCTTGGCAGATATATTCCCAAATATTTTATACTATCGATAGTTATTTTGAATGGAATTTCTCTTTGTATCTCTTGCTGTTTCATTTTGTTGGTGATGTATAAAAATGCTGATGATTTATGTGGATTTATTTTGTATCCTGCAACTTTGCTAAAATTGTGGATTAATTCTAATAGTTTTTTAGTTGATTCTCTAGGGTTCTCTAAGTAGACCATCATATCATCTGCAAAGAGTGATAATTTGGTTTCCTCATGACCTACTCTAATTCCTTTAATCTCTTTTTTTTTGTCTTATTGCCAAGGCTAGCTTTTCTAATACAATATTGAATAGTAATGGTGATAGTGGGCAACCTTGTTTCACCCCTGATCTTATTGGGAATGGTTCCAGTTTATCACCATTACATATGATGCTAGCTGATGGTTTTAAATAGATGCTACCTAAATGAAGGCTTTTTTAAGGATGAGAATATATGATAGTATATAGTGATATCTTTATCACCCAATAGAGATAGATCTTGGGGAAGGAGCCAGGAGGTAGAGAGAAACTGAAGATTATAGAGATGCAATGATTTCTGGGGAAAGTTAATAGCAAGGAATGAGATCCAGGGCAGAAGTAAAGGAGTTAGCTTTGGCAAAGAGAAGGGCTTCCTTTTATTTAGAAACTTGATTAAATAGTAGAGTTTTTAGGGTTTATAATCAAGCTTGTGTTGATGGCTTCACTTGCCCCTCCCATAAAGTAGAGATAAGATTCTCTGTTAAAAGGGAGGAATGGATTGGTGTTAGGGTTTTGCAAAAAGGAAGAGAAAGAGACTGATTAATTGGACTGGCTTTCTGGTGTTTCAGGATTCATGGAAAGTAGTAGAGTCATATTAAAGAGGGAGACTAGAGATGAATTTTCTTTCAAAGAAAATCAGGTTTCTATGAGTATAAAAAGATGAATAAAGTATTAAGATGAAAGGGGATTTGGTAATAATGGAGCTAAAGCGCTGGAGGGCATAATGAAAGGGGAGGGGAAAGGATAGGAAGTGGGTAGACCTAGGGTTCTGAGCTGGACAGGGATGAGAATTCAGAGAGAGGTAGCAGCAGATGGAGACTTTGAATCATGTGGATGAGGGGAGCTTTTGCTAGCTCAAGAACAGGGACCATACCTATTGATCAGGGCACTTAGTTGAATATAGTCAATTTAATTCAACAAGCATTTATGAGGTGCTTACTATGAGGCAGGCCCTGGGGCAGGTTCTGGGGTTTGGTCAAAGGCAAAATAAAAATAGTCCTTACCCTTAAAGAATGTGCATGCTACTGGAATTTCCATACACTTGTATAACATCTCCTTTAAGTTTTCAAAGCAATTGCATATTATGATATATCCTTTAATTCTCATAATAAACCAGTCAAAACAGATATTATGCCCATTGAACAGATGTAGAAACTGAAGCACACAGAAGTTGGGTTTGTCTATGAACTCAGGGCACCTTACTATTCTGTCTCTCTACCGCATTGCTTCAGGGGCCCAGTGCCAGAAAAGGGTGTGGTAAAAAAAATCCACCAGTCCTGGATTTTTACTTTATTTCCCCTCTCCACCACAATCCTGGTGATGAGATGGGGTCAAAGCTGGGATAGTACTGTTGGTGGCAGGAGTAGGACCACTCCCTCTCTTCTCAGGGACTATAGCTCCTACCTTGTAGGTGGTCTTTGGATGGTGACAGAGGACTGAAAGTGCTGACTTAGCCAATATTAACGGCAGACTGGCAGCTCACAATGATGGGGGAAGAGCACCACCAGAAAATGGCAGCCGTCAGAGCCATCTGCTGAGCAGATCTCGAATGCTGATCCCCTACCCACCCCTTGAGAGCAAAGAACTGGTCCTGGGGAAAGTGTTTCCTTATTGTTATCAGCCACAAGACTTCTGTCCAAACACAGAATAACTGGGATGGGGGTCCAGGCTGTGCATCTGGATCATTAAATACCCAATATTCATGCTCCTAGGGGCTGAACCCAATTCAAATGTCAGTAGAGGGTTTATACAAAAGTTATTGCCCTGGGCCAGGCTACTCAGGCAGTCAGCAGACAGCATCAGAGATTATCTCTGCTCTGTAGGTAATTAAAGGATTGGATAATTGTTAAGTTCCCTTTGAAGCTCTAACATTTGATGCTTTTCTATTGGTAAGATAAATTGTCTACTTCAGCAAACTTTATTTAGACTGGGTTTCAATTGTTTTCCAGCAAGGTTTGTCTTGCCTCCAGGAGCAGGGCTGTGATCACGGAAAAAGGAGATGTTACAAGAATAATCTGGTCTAGTCTAGCAGAGACTTGTAGACAGATCTGAATACACCCCTCCAAATCTCAAGGAGACTAGAGTTCCATCTTTGTGAGGAGGGCAAGAATTACTGGGCTTGGAATCCTATCTATTACAATCAGATATTTGTACTCTAAGGGTACAATTCTCTTTGGAAGGGTCAAGATAAAACTTGTTTCCCTTGGTTGCTTGGGGAAGGGGAACAGGTGCAATATCGTGACTTAGTTTTCCTTCCTCACCATACATTTATTAAACAAAGGACAATCATAGATAGCAAGAAAACATACTTACCAAGAAAGAAAGTAAAATAATAATTGGGAAAACTGTACAGATTTGTTTGAGTGATAGATTACACAAGAATAAAGATCTGGAAGTGAGATAAAGTTTCAGTTTGAGCAGGGACAAAATAATCTCATCTAATAGTATGCTCTTATCAGTCTCTAGGGAGGCAGATATTGGGAATCAAAGGCAGTGTTGAGGTATGGACTCCTCTCCAAATCCCTTTTGCCATTCAGAGTTTGCGCCTCTTCTCTCAGAAGTCTCCCATCCAATCAGGAGACATGTCTCTAAGCATCACACATTGTCTTTCAGAGAACCCCCAAACCTAAATGGGGGTGGGGTTATGGAGATCCAGCCTTGTCCCATCTCAATTGTCAGTAGGTGAGTTCTGTTTATCTCTAAAATAAGCACTTTAATTTAAAGTCTTCCTTCTCCTCTATTCCCCAAACTCTTCCCAAACCTTGCTCCAAGCCTGACTTCTTCATTGTTGCACCAAGGCTGCTCTTTGAGACTCTACTCTTTAATAAATGAGCATTTATTAAACATTTGCTGTGTACGAGACACTGTGTTGAGTGCTGGCAATATACAAAGAAAGGGAAAAGACAATTCCTTCTCAAGAGGAGCTCACACTCTAATGAGGAAGGCAGCATGCAAACAACTGTGTACAAGCAAGTGTTATACACAATACATGGGAAATGATTATCAGAAGGAAAAAGAAAGGTTTCTGGTAGAATGTAAGGTTTTAGCTGAGACTTGAAGGAAGCCAGGAGGCAGAGATGAGAAGAAAGCGCCTTCCATAGGAGTTTCGCCTTAGTTCAATCAACAGGTATTAAGTGCCTACTAGATGTAAGGGAGCATGCTAGGTGTCAAGAATATAAAGACTAATAAAATAGACCTGGTCCTCAAGGGAGGAGATTAAGGGAGAGAATAGAATACAATCTTTACACAGAGAAGGAGATCACAAGATTATTTAAGGTAAATACTAGCATGGGACAGGCACATAGAATATTTTTCTCCCTCTCTTACCCAGGTATACAAATATACCCCTTTCCACTCACTGCTTACAAGAAGTTTTATCTTCTCTCAACAAACTCCCTCCTACTCTCTCCTCTTCCATTTATCATTTATGGTGCTCTTCATTTTTTCATGGCTGTCATCCAAAGATGTTCATTTGTGGCCTTTTTCCAGAATCAATCCCTTCTTTTACACATTCTCTTCCTAGATGTTCCAGGAATTAGAGGTGATGTACTCCTTCCAAAAGCAGAAAGACAAAGTTATGATTACTTTGATAATTCTATGTCAGAAATTCTTATTTTCATGAAAAAAGGAGCTTTTCTTTCCCCCATGAGCATTCTAGAGGATGAAGAGTTGGGTAATGAAGGTGATTCCATATGCTGACTGTGAAATCCTGAAGAGGGTTTCAATGTCCAGAGGATGGCAAACAGAATGGAGAAGGGCATCAAGATTATGACATCTGAAGATCCAGCAAAGGAACTGAACATGGTTATCTGAGAGAAATGAAGACAATTTCTGTGGGAGAAATAGAAACGTTCACAAACTTTAAAGAACTGTTACATGAGAGAAGAATTATATTCATATTGCTTGCTTATAGAAGGTAGGGGAGTGGATATATAGGAGTGATGAGTGGAAATTATAAAGAAGCAAATTTTGACTTGATGTCAAAGAAAAACTTCCTGATGACCAGAGCTCTCTAAGAATAAAATAGGTTGTCTTGGGAAGCAGTGATTTCTCCTCTCCCTAATTGTCTTTAGTCAAAGGTTGAGTGACTGACTACTTGTTTATTGTAGAGGGGATTCTTGGTCATTCATGAGATGTCCTTTTAGAACCATTCCAATGCTGAGATTCTTTGACCCTGCCCTAATTCCAGAAGGAATTTGGGGTTAGGGAGAATGATGGAAGCAACCATCTTGGAGATCTTCCAGGCAAGGCTTTGAGATCTCCTGAGACACTTATATTTAGTGGTTAGATATTTGTGATCTAAAGCCTTCTTATTGAGGGGTGGGGTGGGTAGAAAGGGCAATTCTAATTGTGGAGAGCAAGACTGAAATATTGACCATTAAGTAATACTCTCATAAAGGCAGCTGAGAAACAAAGAGTTTCTCAGATAGGGAACTTTTAGAAATTTAGGAAGACGGGTTGAGAGGACCTGTTGTCCAGCATTGTCCCTCAAAGTAATTCTCCCTCAGTTCCAACAACATTGATATATATCACTTAAGGTTTGCAGGTTCAAAGCTAAGTTGAGAAATAGTCCTTTAAAAATCATCTCTTGGAAAATGCCATTTCCTTCCAGAGAGAGAACTATGAAGAGTGAATATGGATTGAAGCATAGGGTTTTCCATTTTTTGTTGTTTGTTTGCTTGTTTTTTCTTTCTCATGGTTTTTTCTCTTTTGATCTGATTTTTCTTATACATGACAAATATAGAAATATGTTTTTAAAAAATTTTTTAAAAGCTTTTTATTTGCATAACATATATATGGGTATTTCTTGAACACTGATCCTTACAAAGCTTTCTGTTACAAATTTTTCCCCCTAGTCCCCTTCTCTCCCCTAGATGGCAGGAAGTCCACTACATGTTAATTATATTAAAATACTTGACAAGTCGAATATATGTATACTTATTTCCACAGTTATCTTGTTGTACAAGAACAATCGCATCTACAAGAAAAAAAATATCTGAGAAAGGAAACCCAATGCAAACAAACATCGATAGAAACCATGAAAATATTATGTTGTGGTCCACATTTCATATACCTCTCTGGGTGTATATGGCTTTCTTCACTGAACAATTGGAACTGGTTTGAAAAATTTCATTACTGAAGAGAGCCATGTCCATCAGAACTGATCATTGTATAGTCTTGTTGTTGCTGTGTATAATGATCTTCTGGTTCTGCTCACTTCGCTCATCATCAATTCATGCAAGTCTCTCCAGGCCTCTCTGAAATCATCCTGCTGGTCATTTATTACAGAACAATAATATTCCATAACATTCATATACCATAGTTTGTTCAGCCACTCTCCAGCTGATGGGCATCCATTCAGTTGCCAGTTCCTTGCCACTACAAAAAGGGCTGCCACAAACATTCTTGCACATGTGGGTCCCTTTCCTTCCTTTAAGATCTCTTTGGGATATAGGGTCAAAGGGTATGCAAGTTTGATAACTTTTTGAGCATAGTTCCAGATTGCTCTCCAGAATGGCTGGATCCGTTCACAGTTCTACCAACAATGTATCAGTGCCCCGGTTTTCCCACATCCCCTCCAACATTCATCATTATCTTTTCCTATCATTGTCAATATGTCAATCTGTCAATTTGACAGGTGTGTAGTGGTACCTCAGAGTTGTCTTAATTTGCATTTCTCTGATCAATAGTGATTTGGAGCACCTTTTCATATGACTAGAAATGGTTTTAATTTCATCATCTGAAAATTGTCTGTTCATATCCCTTGACCATTTATCTATTGAAGAGTGGCTTGAATTCTTACAAATATGAGATAATTCTCTATATATTTTGGAAATGAGGCCTTTATCCAAACCCTTAAATGTAAAGATGATTTCCCAATTTGATGCTTCCCTTCTAATCTTGTCTGCATTATTTTTGTTTGTACAGAAACTTTTTAACTTAATATAGTCAAAATTATCTATCTGGTGTTCAATTAAGAGTCCCAGAACTTCTTTGGACATAAATTTATTCCATCTCCACAGGTCTGAGAGGTAAACTATCCTATGTTCCTCTAATTTGCTTATATCACTCTTTATATCTAGATCATGAACCCATTCAGATCTTATCTTGGTTTGTGGTGTTAGGTGTGGGCCAAGCCCTAGTTTCTTCCACACTAGTTTCCAATTTTCCCAGCAGTTTTTGCCAAATAGTGAGTACTTATCCCAAAAGCTGGGGTCTTAGGGTTTATCAAACACTAAATTGCTAAAGTTATTGCCTAGATTGTCCTGATATCCTATCCTATGCCACTGATCGACTGATTTGTTAGTCTCAAAAATGATAAGGGAGAACTTTCCTCCAAGAAGAGGAAATTAGAGTAATAATTAGGAGTTACTTTGCCCAACTTTATGCCAGTAAGTTTGATAATCTAAATGAAATGGAGGAATATCTACAAAAATATAGATTGCACAGGTTAACAGAAGAGGAAATAAATTATTTAAATACCCCCTTTTTAGAAAAAGAAATAGAACAAGCTATTAACCAACTCCCTAAGAAAAAAATCTCCAGAGCCAGATGGATTTACATGTGAATTCTACCAAACATTCAAAGATCAATTAACTCCAATACTATATAAACTATTTGAAAAAATAGGGAAAGAAGGTATACTACCAAATTCCTTCTATGATACCGATATGGTGCTAATAGCTAAACTAGGTAGGGTGAAAACAGAGAAAGAAAATTATAGACCAATTTCCCTAATGAATATTGATGCAAAAATTTTAAATAAGATATTAGCAATGAGATTACAGAAAATCGTCCCCACGATAGTACACTATGACCAAGTAGGATTTTTCCAGGAATGCAGTGCTGGTTCAATATTAGGAAAGCTATCAGCATAATCAATTATACTAATAGCCAAACTAACAAAAACCATATGATCATCTCAATAGATGCAGAAAAAGCATTTGATAAAATTCAACACCCATTCCTATTAAAAACAGTAGAGAATATAGGAATAAATGGGCTTTTCCTTAAAATGATTAGTAGTATCTAAACCATCAGCAAGCATCATATGTAATGGAGACAAACTAGAACCATTCCCAATAATATCAGGAGTGAAACAAGGCTGCCCACTGTCACCATTATTATTTAATATTGTATTAGAAATGTTAGCTTTGGCAGTAAGAGAAGAAAAAGAGATAAAAGGAATTAGAGTAGGTAATGAGGAAACCAAATTATCACTCTTTGCAGATGACATGGTGGTATACTTAGAGAACCCTAGAGACTTGACTAAAAAACTACTAGAAACAATTCACAACTTTAGCAAAGTTTCAGGATTCAAAATTAATCCACATAAATCATCAGCATTTTTATATATTACCAACAAAGTTCAGCAGCAAGAGATACAAAAAGAAATTCCATTCAAAATAACTGTCGATAGTATAAAATATTTGGGAATCTATCTGCCAAGGAAAAGTCAGAAAGTATACGAACTAAACTACAAAACACTTACCGCACAAATAAAATAAGACCTAGTCAATTGGAAAAACATTAAGTGCTCATGGGCAGGCCGAGCAAATATAATAAAAATGACAATACTACCCAAACTAATCTACTTATTTAGTGCCATACCAATCAAACTCCCAAGAAATTATTTTACAGATCTAGAAAAAATAGTAGCAAAGTTCATTTGGAAAAACAAAAGGTCAAGAATTTCAAGGGAATTAATGGAAAAAAAAAGGCCAATGAAGGTGTCCTTGCTGTACCAGATCTAAAACTATATTATCAAGCAGCGGTCATCAAAACCATTTGGTACTGTCTGAGAAACAGAGCAGTCAATCAGTGGCATAGGATAGAAATATGCTTAAAAGAATTGCACGTCTTTAACCTATATCAAGTTGCTTGCTGTCTTGGGGAGAGGGGAAATAAAAAGAGGAATGAAAAAATGAATATTGAAAACTATCTTTCCATATATTTGAAAAAATAAAATACTGTTGGGGAAAAATCATCCTTAAGAAGGAAATTCCATTCCCCATCATCTTTCTTCAGAGGCTCTAGTCAGTTTAATAACAAAGCTCTTTTCAAGTCTTTGGTATTAGGGGGTGATGATACAATCTTTGGATTCTCTAGATCCCTTACCGTGCCTCATCTTCTGGTTGGCAACATGCTCCTTGAATGCCAGTCTCATCATTGTAGAGATGGCTGATGTATAGTGGAACTGTTGTTCATTCTTCCTTTTTGAAGAGGATCAATGATGTCATAGATGATATCTTGAATTCTGAGTGAATTGGACTTAAGTGAGGCAGAGTTGCACTAAATTGTCAGCCTCACTTTTTCTTCCAGTATTACTGAAGTCCAAGGAAAAGATGACTGGTGATGGTCTGGGATGCTGTGGATGACCTTGGTGTCTTTGATTTGTGACCATGCTCTAGGTACTCTCTAAAGCCTTCTTCAGCTGCCTTCATGGCTTTGGGGACAAATTGTTCTCATGCATCTATTTCACTGGGGGAAGTCTTCACATGCTTGGGGTAGACATCCCCCTGACTCACCAATGAGTGTAAGGTTAGCTTCAACCTGGTTTAGCCTATCTGCTGAGATAATTTATATCAACAGGTATGGCCACTGTGCATGCTACACCTTCTTGGAGGCACAGGTGAGAAATGAATGCCAGGTAGAAACCAAAGGTGGATGAACAGCTCTGAAAAGAACTTGGCAAGCTCTCTCACACAATAGGTTCTACTTTTCCTTGAACACCCTACAATGGTACCAACAGAAATGCCAAGATGTTGGTTTGCAGAATTCTTCTACCATCTAGGCTGAGTTCAAGGTCTTATTCTATTAAAAGGGGAAGATGTATATGAATAGATAGGAAGGGAAGAGTCAACTAAATACAAGTGTCAAACAAGATAACCTATATGAAAACACATTGAAAAATATAAAGTGATATATTTGTTTCCATGTTGTTCCCCATTAGACTGGGGGCTTGTTGAGATCAGGAACTGCTTTTTGCCTCCTTTTGTAAATCACAACAACTCTGGCATGTATTTACCCTCATTTTACCCAGGGATAAACAGACTGGGGGGCATTTAGTAACTTGCCCAACTAGTAACCACTGTTAAGTGTCTGAAGCTGAATTTGAACTCCTGTCCTGGGTCCAGGTACTGTGTTCTCCTCACTGCGCCACTTAGCCTTCCTTGGAGAAACTGCACTATTCATTCAGTAATGGAAAGAGTCCTGTATATTGAATAAATGAAAAGAACTATTCAGGGCCTCAGTTTCCTTATTTGTAAAATTGGAACCTTGGGTTACCTGGAGCTCTATCATTCTGTGATTGGAATGGCCCGATAGGGAGCTTAAAAACTTCCTCCAGTGCCTAGCACAGTTCCTGGCACATAACAGGCATCTACTAAATATTTATTGAATGAATTTTTGAAAGAATCATACGATTTTGCCCCAAGCCAGCCCTCTCTATCCCTGCTGGTTAGCACCTCTATCAAAGGGGAAAGCAAGATGAGCTCCAGATCCTTCAGTTTTGCTTTTTTTTTATTAGCAGTTCTGGTAAAAGGTTGTGTGGGGAGGAGGTTGGAACTCTTGGATAAAATTAGACTTTTGGATTCTTCATGCTTTCTGTGTGTGTCCCCCATTTGGAAGGATAATTGACAGTAGGCCAGAGTTTAAAGAAATTAGAATTATGGTTCTTTCTCCCACCTTGTGTTCTTTAACACCTATACCCAGGGGTGCATTTCTAAATCCTGAAACCTGAGATAGAAAGTCTCATTATCATCTATTAATAAGAGATTTTCTTGAAGAAGGTCCTCCTTATTTCATATCCACTTACTCTACAAGTTTCCCTCCCTCTCTTTGTCTTTCTTTTCTTCTCCTTTCTCTGCTCTTTTTTTTTTGTTGCCCACTTTGCTGCTTTCTGTGATTCTCTCAATTTTGTAATGGCATTTTGTTTTTCCAAGTTATATATAAAGACAATTTTTAATATTAATTTTTACAAAATTTTGAGTTTGGAATTTCCCCCCATCCTTTCCCTATTCCTAAGATGGTAAGCAATTTGATATAGATTATGTATGTGCAATCATGTAAAACACATTTCCATATTAGCCATGTTATGAAAGAAAATATAGATAAAAAAATACACACACAAGAGAAAGTAAAAATTGTATAATTCAATCTGTATTCAGAGTCCATCGGTTCTTTTTCTGGATGTGGATAGTGTTGTTCTTCACGGTGTCTTTCTCTCTTGCTGTTTTTTCCAATTCTTTCTTCATTGTCCCCTGATCAGCCTAGTTCCCAGGATTGCCTGGGGATGACCAGGCCTTTCTTGGGCCTGCTGTAGAAAAGACATCAGAACAAATTTTAGACCAAAAAAGTCTGGAAAAGCTTCATCACTGGAAGGTTGAAGCTATTTATGGTGCTGACGGATCCCTCTCTGGGGCCTTCTCTCTGACACGGGAAGGGAAACCATGTCTCAATGTCCCCAGGGAAGCCACAGGGTGCTAGGCTTTTAGGAAAATTTGACTATTCCCTTCCCAGTGTAATAGCATTATTTCTGAGCTGATGAGATGCCCCTGAATTGATAGGACACTTCTGAGCTCAAAACTGCTAAGATGATTAGCCCATTTCATGATAGAATCTTTCCTGATGTGAAAAGGGAACAATCCCAGAAATAATAATAATAGTAATGATAAGCATGTGGATAGCATTTATTTTATTTTTGGAGGCAATCCGGGTTAAATGACCCAGGAGCACATAACAAGTAAGTGTCTAATGCTGGATGTAAACGCAGATTCTCCTGATTCCAGGCGAGTGCTCTACCCACTCTGCCACCTGGCAGCCCTAGAATAGTGTTTAAAAAGTTGCAAAGCACTTTACAAATATCGTTTCATTTTATTCTCTCAAGCCTTGGAAGACAAATGCTATTGTTATCTTCATTTTTCAGATAAGGAAATAGGCAGATGAGGTGACCTGGCAAGGGTCACATAGATAACTTTTTTTTTTTTTTTTTTTTGCTGAGGCAATTGAGGTTAAATGACTTGCCCAGGGTCACACAGCTAGGGAATGTTAAGTGTCTGAGACCAGATTTGAACTCAGGTCCTCCTGACTTCAGGGCTGGTGCTCTATCCACTGCACGTCCTAGCTGCCCCCACATAGATAATTTTATGAAGCTGGGCTTCAACTCATGTTTTCCTGATTCCAGAACATGTGCAACTGGAACCAGATTTGAACTCTTACATTCACATGCCCCACTTTTTAGCCAATGAACCCACTTTAGATGTGAGGAAAGGCCTGTTGCTATGAGAGGGAGGAGAGGATTTATCTCTTTTTTCCTACCAACCCATCAGAGTCTGTATGTACTAGTGAGAGCACTAGAATGGGGTCAAGAGACCTGGGTGGGTCTAGGACCTGCCACTGACTAGCCCGGAGACAAAAGCTATCACTTGGACTCTCTGGACCTCAGATTCCTAACGTGTGGTACCTCTACCAAAATGGCTACGAGTAAGGAGTGTATATGAGTACCCCCTGGTTAACAGGAAGACAAGTACTAGAGGAACAGAGATCCTCAGAAGGGTGAATTTTCTTCTTTCTTGGCTAGGAAACTTCTGGGTTAAAAAAAAGAAAATAGCTTTTACAGTTGGAAGATCAGAGTTCAAATCTTGACTCTTTTATTGTCTCTGTGGCCTTGGGGAAAATTACTCTATTTTTTCTCAACTTCGGTTTCCTTAACTATCAATTTGGGAAACTGAGCTAGATAATTTCTAAAATCCCATTCAACTCTAAGGTTTTATGATGCATTTTGAACTTAGGGTGGGTGGTGGGTAAAAATTCTGTTTTCTCTATGTTGCTCATTCTTCAACATTCTTTCTTGTTCCCCATACTCTTCCACCTCTAAAGATAACTCACTCCTCCTAATCCTGTCTCTGTCTCTCTATCTTTTTCTCTTTCTGTGTATCAATGTGTCTGTATCTCTCTGTCTCGATCTCTTTCTGCCTCTGTATTTGTATGTGTGTGTCCATATCTCTCTCCATCTCTCTGTCTCTGTCTCTCTCTGCTTTTCCCTCTCCCCCTCCTGTCTCTGTCTCTTTATCTTTTTCTCTCTCTGTGTATCAATGTGTCTGTATCTCTGTCTCTGTCTCTGTCTCTGCCTTTCCCTCTCCCCCTCCTGTCTCTGTCTGTCTCTGTCTCTCTTTTTCTTTCTCTGTGTATCAATGTATATGTATCTATCTCTGTCTCTGCCTTTCCCTCCCCCATCCTGTGTCTGTCTGTCTGTCTCTGTCTCTGTGTCTCTCTTTCCCTCTGTCTCTCTGTTTCTGTCTCTCTGTCTGTCTCTATCTCTTTCTTTCTGTGTGTATTGATGTCTGTATCTCTGTGTCTTTGTCTCTATCTCTTTCTGCCTCTCTCTGTGTGTTTGTATGTGTGTGTCTATATCTCTCTCCATCTCTCTGAGTCTGCCTCTATCCGCCTGTCTGCCTGTCTGTCTCTCTCTGTCACACACACACACACACACACACACACACACACACACACACACACATCCTTATTCCAAAGAGATGAACCATCACTTGAGAGCAAAGAACTGAGGAAATCATGCTGTATTCATCCCTCCCCCAATGAGAAATCAATATGAGGAACATCAAATTAAAATGAAAATATGGGGCAGTCTTGAAGGGGTGAGTCCCAAAAGAGCAACCCAAAGAGTGTGTGTGAACCAGGAAGTCCAGGGACTTTGCCTTCTTGGTGATTGTATATAGGTATGGCCAGGACTATGTGTGTATGTGTGTGTGTGTGTGTGTGTGTGTGTGTGTGTGTATGTGTTATATGCATAAATACACAATGTACATGCATTATGTGTATATATATACACACACACACATATACATATACCAATGATGAAGAGTGTAATGGGTGGCAATGAAACCAGACAAGAATACTCTGGCTCCTCGGGAAGATGTGTTCTGGTCCTCTGCTATAGGACTTACAAATGAATATCCTGCCTATTTTATCACTGGCTGACCATCGAGTCACTCTTCCCTGACCAGACTAAACCAGAGGCTTCATTCTCCACCATTTTTTCATCTACTCTTAGCACCTTGTTAGCAAGAAAATTAAAGTTGGAAACTAGCAGATGATCAGAGAGATAACACATTTATTAAATGCTTACTGTGTGTCAGGCAGGATAGCAAGCAAGATGATCCTTTCTCTCAAGGAACTTATATACTAATGGGGGAAGAGAACCTGGTGATGGGGAGCTGGAAAGGGATGGCAGGTGAAGGAACAAGACCATAGACAAAGATGCCCAGAGTGGAGATGGGAGAGAAGAGAGACTGATGGGCTCGGATGAGCCCTTCCCCTTGACTGTCTGTGCTTCCTGTGCCATACCTGCTCCTCCTTCCCCACTCCAGCATCCTCCCACTTCAGGACACATTTGGAACCCCCAAGCCCGGGGTACAACAATTCCCAGTTGCATCCAACCCTGACAGCTCCCTAGAAGAGCGGAGGAGGAGGTGAAGTGAGAGCTAGAAAGGGGGAGAAGACGGAGCCAGAGGCCTCCAGGATTCCTACACTGCTGCTTCTTGGGAGGCGACAGCTCTTCTAGGAGGGTCAGGGGTCAGGGGCCGGCAGGGTTCCAAGGATCCTGAGAAAATGTGCATCTGGAGGAAAGCAGCTGGAGGAAAACTGAGAGAGTGACAGAGAGGGGCAGCCAGGGAGTCAGGTTTAGCCCACAGCTGGGGATGGGGGAGAGGGACAGCAAGAAGATCAGGGCTTCTCAGACTCCAGCTTCTCACCATCAGCCCGAATGTGGGAGGGGAATGAGTGTGCAGACACCCAGGCAACCTGTCCAGGAGCACAAACATGGGAGATGCTGAGGGATAATGTAGCAATCCTCTTCAAAGTGCTTTGCCATCTGTTATCCATCCGAGCTGCACAATAGCCCTGTGACAAATGACATTTCTATAGCATGGTACATTTTTCTAAGCACTTTACATATATTATCTCATTGGAGTCTCCTACCAGTCTTGTGAAGTTACTGTTACCCTCATTCTATAGACACAAAAACTGATAACCAGTATCTGATGAAGGATTTTTTTTAAAGTGTTGGGTTTTTTCAATGAATGAAAATCTATTTCTCTCCTTCTCTCTTTCCCCCAATCCTATTAAAAAAAAGAAAAGAAAAACAAAGTCCTTATTCCAAATACACATGGTCATTTAAAACAGATTCCTGCATTGTCCCTGTCTAAAAATACGCTCCATTCTGCACCCTGTCCATCCCCGTTCGATCAGGAATAGGAAGCTTTATCATCGGTTGTTTGGAATGGTGGCTGCTCAGAGTGCTTCACTATTATATATATATTTCTCTTGTTTTTATAGTATCACTATTATTATATATATATTTCTCTTGGTTCTAATGCAGCTTCCCTCTGCACCCAATGCAGAATTTGAATTCAGATTTTTCTGACTCCAAGTTTAGCACTCTGACCACTGAATCATACTGCTTTCTTTCTGTGATTTACAAGAGGCACTGTGCTATGGGGAGGGGAAGAAGTATGGGTCTTAGAGTCAGAAGGTCTGATCTTAAACCACTCAGAGTTATTATTATCCACATTTCACAGATGGGAAAACTGAGGCCCACAAGGCAACACAACTTCCCTGATAATCTGTATCCTGTGAGTAGCAAACCAATCTCAACATAGAAATTATTTTCTCTATCTGTGCCTCAGTTTCCTCCTCTATAAAATGAGAATTTTTGAAGTCTTTTATAAGTCAAATGTTAATATTTAATAATGCTGATCTTGGCTTCCCAAGTTTGCTATTCTTTCCACCATATTGTGTTTCTATAAATGATCTGGCTCCATTCATTTGGGGGGAGGTAAGGACAGTCTGGTGGGGAAATCGTGGGAAAGGTGTTGAAGGCGGTGGCCATGTCCAGGCTATAGAAAGTGCTGGTTGTGCTTTTGGGGGCAGAGCCCTGGTGGTAGGGGATGATTCTAAGAAATTCAACTCCTTCTCCCATCTCTGGCGAGTTTAGGGGAATAGGATAGAATGAGGTTGTCTCTGTATCTTAGTCACCCTATCTATTAGAAAGAACAAGCTTTCCCATTTTTTGACTCTCCAAGGAATCTTGTGGACAGAAAGTAATGAATAATTATAATACCTCAATAAATATTTACTAAGTACCTTTTATGTACCAGGGACTGTGCTAGACATCAAGAACATAAAGACAAAAATGAAATTATCCTCTTGGAGTTTATATTCTATTGAGAAAAATCATAATAAAATAAAATAATAAACTGAAAATGATATACAAAATATGCCCATATGACCATAATATGCACATATACAAAATAGATAAAAGATGATTTTAACTGACATTCATAGGGAGAAGTATTTCTTTGCTATAGGAAATTCCCTGAAGATTGACATCTTTTCTGCAATGTAGGAGAGTTTGCCCAGAATATGGAGAGGTTAAGAGACTCCTGCATTTCATGCAGAATTAGCTTTAAAATCAGCAAGGCCTTTAACATACAGCAGCTTATTTGAGTCTCACAAAAAGCCTGTGAGAGCATTCCTTCAGATTCTCTCTGTTATTCCCATTTTACAGATGTGGAAACAGTGGTACATGGAGAGGCTGAGGTGACCTGCTAGCCAGTAAGTGTCAGATACAAGATTTGAACTCAGGCCCTCCTGACTCACAGACCCATCCCATTAATCATTGTGCAATCTTGCCTCAAGAAATTTCATGCAAGGTGCTATCTTTGAGGGAGAGAACCTGAATGAATCCTCCCAGAGCTGGGACTTAGCTTTTCTCTAACTTAGGTAGAGCAACTTCTGGTATCTTTAGGTAGATATACCTGTAAAAGAAGGCCAGGTCTCAGGCAGGAGTCTGAGTTTGGCAGAGTATCTGGCATATAATAGGCTCCTAATAAATGCTTTCTGACTGACAGATTAACTGAAGAGCAGGTTGATAGATCTTCCTTGAGCCCTAAGTCATGTGGGTATGTGGGTTGCTGGGGGACCTTTCATTGACTAATTTAGCCAATATTAATCAATATTGTCTACTGTGTACAAGGCCCAATGCTAGGTTCTTTGGAGCAATAGGGTTCAGAAAGGCCTCCAGTTTGAGTAGGGCTAGGGATTGTCTCCTTATACCATTTCTAAACTTGGGGTTCCTCCACTCTAGCAGTAAGAGGATCTTCGACCTCCAGAATTAGTGCTGCTGAATCTAGATCTTGAGGGTTTCAGAGCCTCTAGAAGGCAAGTAGATTCCTCAACTCTGATCTGGCTCTGCCTCTGCCTCTGATAGTTATGGTCCATCTCCCACCCTCCAAGCTTTAGTCCCCCACTCTGTGCTTTGGGGAAAAGGCCCATTATCATTTATTTTGGTGTCAAGAACAGGGAACCTGGGGCAGCTAGGTGGCGCAGTGGATAGAGCACCAGCCCTGAAGTCAGGAGGACCTGAGTTCAAATCTGGTCTCAGACACTTAACATGTCCTAGCTGTGTGACCGTGGGCAAGTCACTTAACCTCAATTGCCTAAGCAAAAAGCAAAAAAAAAAAAAAAAAAAAAAAAAAAAAAAAAA
>JAJPUD010004621.1:130571-152181 GCA_023553655.1 Myrmecobius fasciatus | reverse complement strand
ATAACATTTTCACGCTCTTTATTGATGTTTGCTTGCATTGTGTTTCCCTTCTCAGATCTTTTTTCTTGTAGATCCGATTTTTTTTATTAAAGCTTTTTATTCGCAAAACATATGCATAGGTAATTTTTCAACATTGACCCTTGCAAAGCTTTCTGTTACAAATTTTTCCTTCCTCCCCCCTCCCCCCTCTCCTAGATGGCAAGAAATCTAATACATGTTACTTATGTTAAAATATAATTAATTGATTTTTAAAATACACATTGCTTTATATATCCTGTTGGGAAAGAAAAATCAGAACAAGAGGGAAAACCTAGGAGAGGGGGAAAAACAGAAAAAAGGAGTGAATATAACATGCGTTGATTTACATTAAATCTCCATAGTTCTTTTTCTGGATGCAGATGGCATTTTCTATCCAAAGTTTATTGGGATTGCCTTGGATATGACTCTTTTCTTGGCAAAAGTATTGGAGTGGTTGGCCATTTCCTTTTCCAGCTCATTTTGCAAATGAGGAAACTGAGATAATGACTGAGACCAGACTTGAACTCAGGAAGATGAGTTTTCCTGACTGTAGCTTCTAGCACTCTATCTACTACATCACCTAGTTGTCCTGTAAGAATCAGAGGATCTGCATTCAATTCCTGCCTCTGATACTTGTGACATACATAGGTCCAATCACTTGATCTCCCTGTCCCTCAGTTTCCTCATTTGTAAACATCCACTTTGAGGGTGTTGGACTAGATGGTACCTAAAGTCTGTTCTAGCTTTAGATCTATGTGCCTTATGTGTCCTAGAATTTAAGGACCTGGCTTTAAGTCACTTTGTTGCTACTTAAGTCAATCTTTCTGGACTTTGGTTTCTTTGTCAATAAAAAAGAGGATGCAATTAGAGGACCATTAGGGTATTTCTATCTTTACAGAGAGCAGTTGGGGCACTGCCCTCTCACACAAAGATTTCACAGTTCAAGCTATTTTATGGATTTCCATCAATCAAACCATATATTAAATCCCCACTAATGTATTTAATTTACTAGTCAGCCAGAAGATGTAACTGGCTCAAAGCAAAGATGCTTTGAGCAGGAAAGTAGTGATAGAACACATCTCCTATAGGCTTGGGACTTCCTCTTTCACAAATACAGAGATTATCAGTGGGGAGAATAAGCATTGGGGATCACTCATACGAGTGCATGAATATGGAATCCATGTAGCCTGCACTCACTTGTGGAGAGACAAGTCATATCTTTGATGCTATGTCATCATTGTGTCTGTTCTGCTCTCCAATGGATATCTATTACATCTTGACCTTGCTCTCCTGCTTATCATCCCAGAATTGGAGCATGATGCTGTATGGTTAAGGGTGGCTGAAAATCTGAGAAACAGCAAAGGGCAAAGTGCTGGGTGTGGTTAACAGGCAAGTTCATCCAAGAGGGAAACAATGACTCTGAATAATGGTAATCAGAAGTCCAGGTGCCTCATGATGAGTGACCCTGGAATTCACTGGGATGAAATCAATCCAAAATGGGTGGCTTTTATGACATTTATGAAATTCCTTCTGGTTATTCTGTCAATCCAGTTAAGGCGCCCAAGTGTCTCAATCTAGGCTTGGAACATGAGAAATACACAGATGAAGAGGGTGTCATATGGGATATTGTATATTTTGGAAGTGGAATTGGAATAACAACGCTTGTGATGCAGACTGTGCAGACTGACGAATAAATCTAAAAGTACTGGTAACAGTTTTAGATGAAACTATGGAACGCTTACTATTTAAAACAAAGCAAAAAAAAACTATACCCCATCTTCTCAATATTACCCCCAAATATTTTTCCTACATAAAAACTACTCAGTTCTTCATTTCTCAAACAAAAAATACCCTAGTCTTCACTGGGTATGACTTATGGTAGCCACTAGACATTACTCCCTGCTATTAGCTTCTGCATTTCCTTTCTTTTGTATATCCAATCAGATATTTCATTTCCTTGTCTGCTAGGATGCAGTGACTAGAAAAGCTTCTGCAGGGTAAAGTCAGGCTTTGAGACAAGGGAAGACTAATTGTTCTTTAGTTTTAGGCAAAGGCTATGAATCATCATGCACAGTTAAGGAGAAGCAGAAACAAAGTCAGCCAGGATGCTGATAGACTAAGATTAAATATTTTCTTTTAATTCACTGTATCTGAAGCAGAATGACAGTCCTTTGTCCCTAACAGCTACCTTGCTTAGGATTAAAGATTGCCAATAGCCTGCATAGTTTGGAGGGCAAATAAAAGCTAAGGGAAGTTGGTAAGGTCACTAAGGCAGCTAGGTGGCACTGCACCTGGAGTCTGAAAGATATTAAGATACTAGCTGTGTTACCCTACATAAATCCCTTACCTTCTGCCACTTTTTTTCTCAATTGTAAAAAGGGGAAATAGGAAAAGAAGGGTTATTGAAAAGATCAAATGAGAATATTTGTAAAAACTCTTAGCACAAGTGTTTCGGATATAGTAGGAGTATATACTTATTCTCTTCCTTTTCCCTTCTCCTTCCCCTTATGTCCTCCACTCATCTAGCCCAGATTTCTAGCTTTATCTTGTATATCAGTCAACAATAAATTCTCTTACTCTGGTTATATATTTTGGCAAGTGAAAATCCTTGTACTGCCTATACCATTCTAATTTATATTATGATTATTCACATACTTGTAGCCTTTTTCCTCATAGATTCTAAGTTCATTGAGGGTAGAAATAGTGCCTAATTTGTTTTTGCATAGTAGAATATTCAGTACTTAGAATGTGTGAACAAATCAGTATGAATGTTCCCTTCAATAATGTAGATTGTGGCTCATTCACACTTCCCCATCCTGATTGACTTTGATCCAAGTTCTCCCAAAATTTCACCATAGAACTTTCACTCTAGGTGAGGGCCCTTCTTACTCCATCAAGAGGATACCAATAGAACTCACAAGTTGTCCATTGGCCTGCTTTATTTTGGCTATGAGCTTAGTATGGCCCAGTCTTTGATAATATCCTTTACTTTATTCCTTCATAATTCCCTGTTTGTAAAATGTGGCAGTCCATGCATATCCACCATATGCATTTCCATTGCCCTCTGGGTATTTTTTTTATTTCAGTTCTTCAGAAACACAGAATGTTTTGTATCTTGCAGCCATGCAACACAAGAAGATTTGATATTAAAATGTACTTTTTTATTCAGGGAGAAGTTGAGGATTATTTCATTTCTGAGTTTAACTCACTACCTATTTACAGCATCAACCTGAGGGATGTATGCATATATATATATATTTATATATGTATCCACAGATATATATCAATACACAATCCAATATACATATGTACATATACAATATAACTTCTCTTTATATATACACACATTGCTACACATGATATATAGTACTTATTTACTCTATAGACACATATGCATGTATATACACATTGATTCAACTGCATATCATGATCTGAATAGTAGAAATTGCTTATCCTTTTGACTTTTCTAGGAATGATAGGCAAAACTCTTTTGAGTGGTTTTGGATCTTTTCCTACTGACCCTGAAATGTTGCAGAACATAATGCAATTAGTTCAATGTCATTTGGAGAGAAAAAATAAAAGGAACATTGAAAGGAGCTCACCATCATAGGGATTCCCTTTTCCTTCTGGATTCTCTGCTGGATCTCTTCCATTAAAGTGGTGAACACCTTTGGTGAGCATATGTCTCCCTGCTTCTTTCCTTTCTTGATATTAGAGATCATCAGACAAGGTTATCTCTGTTATATCTTTCAAGGAATCTTGTCTAATTTTGACAGATGTGTGGGAGACACCTTGTTGCAGGAGATCCTTTAAAGCAGTATGCTACTCTTCTGAAATCAAATGCTTGTTTTCCATGAACAAAATATAGCATTTTGTATGCTTGATGTCTTTTAATCAATTGTGATATTGTAGAGGTATGGTCACTGTGGATTATTGCTTGCAAAAACTTGCCCATTCTCCTCCAATACTATGATCAAGGATGCCCATGTGTAAATTATCTCAAAAAATTGAAAGGGACGGGATAGTAGGTTATGAGTTGGTAGTTATTAATGTTTTCTTAGTTGCCTTTTTTGAAAGTAATATTGGTGGAGACCTTTTCCTATAGCTTTGCTATCTTTCTTTTCTTCTGAAACTTTAAGAATTGATTTCTCAATACCCTTGAAATTGTGCTGTCAAAAGCATGAATTTCCTTTGTGTAAACTTCATCCTGTCCAGCTGCCTTTTCTGTCATTCTTTTTAGAGACATTGCCACCTGCATCATAGGCATATCTAGTATGGCAAAGGCTAGATATGGTGGTTCTACTGTCATTGTTAGTGAAAAGTTTGTTAAACACATTTATTTTTTATAGATCTTTTTACTATTCATGTTTATTATCTCTTTTTCAGGTTTTATTTAAAACATCCTTAGTATGTTTTTTCACTGTAATCTTTTGAAAAAAGACTTCCTTTAATTTTTTTTCCTTTCACTTATTCCCATTACCTTACTAAATGATACTGCTCATAATTTTCTATTATCCTTCTCTGTGAGATTAAAAAAAAAAACAAGTTTATATTCTAAACCACTGTTGCCCTTAACTGCCATATCCTTCCACTTGATAGTGAAAGTCAAGTATTTGCTGACCAAAGCAATTTTTAGGTTCTTATGGCCTCCTCATTATGTTAATTAATTTTCGTGAGTTAAACTTCAGTATGAAGTTATTGTAGTTACGTCTATGTACTCTTCTATATTCATTTACCATTTTTATGTTTCAAAAATTCTTTTTAAGAGGTCAGGTCAGGCTTTCTTCTAAATTGTATACTGTGTTTTAAAATTTTATTTTTTCTAGCTTTTTATTGATTTTGATCTCTGCTTTAACAATAATATGGTCTAACTTTCACAGAGAGTTGATTACTTCAGTAATGGGTATTTACTTCAGTAATGGGTAACTTCCTATCCATTAAAATATAGAGATTTTCTTTTTGAGACACTGGAAATCCATAATGTCTGGTGCCTTTTGATTGTTTTCTTAATTTCTTTTCCTTTTTTTTTTAAAGAATTCTGAATTTAAACACCTCCCCCACATCCAAATCCCATGATCATTTCCATATACAAGTAAAGTAGAACTTATAAAATGATTATCCATATAATTGTGGATTTCTATTCCGTACCACTTACTTTTAAAAAAGGATATACTAAATTCAGCATATTTTCAAAGCTGTCCTCCTTATATATTCTTCAGAATTTCTTTCTGTTTTCCTCTGGGCATTAAAATGTGTCTTAATTAATATTGCTATTGATAATCCTCTTTCCATCTCACTTTAAAAATAAGGGAAAAAATCCTTTGTGTTTCCATAATCAATCAAAATAAATCCACATAGTGGTCACATTTGAAAAATACACACATACACACACACACACACACACACACACACACATATATATATTTTTTGCATCCTAAGCCCTTCACCTTCCCTAACATGCTTCATCATAAGTCCTCAAAAAACATGGTGAGTCATTGTACTGATCTGAATTCCTAAGCCTTTCAAAGTTGTTTGTCTTTACATGTCACTGTTGTGGGTATAATTTGATTTTATTACGATAATATGAAAAAGAAACTAGAGGTAGAAAAGGGATTATACTGGAAGAAGAGGAAAAAGGAGGTAAAATAAGGGAAATTACATTTCACCAAGAGGCAAAGAAAACCTATTATAATTGAAGGAAAGAAGAGAGGGGAATGAGCATTGTGTGAATCTTACAATGTCATTGTTATTGTATAAATTGTCCTAGTTTTTTCTCATTTCATTCTGCATCAGTTCATATGGCACTTATTCTAGGATTCTTTGAAATCATCTCTTCATTATTCCTTAAAGCACAGCAATATTCCATTACCTTCCCATACCAAAATTTGCTTGCATATCTCTAGTCAATAGGTACCTTCTCAGTTTATAGTTCTTTTTTTTAAATTCCATGCATAAAATACAATGCCTAGAATTACAAAATTCAGATGTGAATTCTTTCACAGTTGAAGTGTATTTTGCTAGTGACTATCCTCTTCATATTATACTGTCTTAACATTGCCTTCCATATCTCTATTTTCCGGAAGAATTTAATTTATTTCTATAGCAAACTATTTGAGTGTATTCTACTCTTCATTGCCGGTTCAACTAAAAGTAAAGTTTATCTGATGCCTACTTCCCCCTCCCCCGATCCCTTGTTTCATGGTATATACTCTTCTTTTTATCTACTTCAATTATGGGTAAAAACAATGAGTTCCATTCTATTTTTCATCCTTTTGACACTACTATATTTCTTTCTCCCCTCTCTTTTCTTTTCCTTCTTTTATAGGAACAACACACGCCCAGGTCCTCTGTCTTATTTAACTTTTTTTGTTGATCTTTGAAAACATAAACATTCTGAAGGAATACTTGTTTCTTCTTTCCCTTTTAGATAAAATGATTGCTCTTCATCAACCCATGAAGAACTTTCAATTAGTGAATTTCTCTTGACACTTGTGTTTTCATTTCAAAGTTCCTATTAGATCTGGTCTTTTCATCAGGAAACCTTGCAAGTCCTCTAAAAGTCATCCCCCTCCAAACCACCCTCACCCTGTAGGGTTCTATTTACTTAGCAAGATAAGTTATTCTTTGTTGTAAAGCCTATAAATTTTTGCTTCTAGAATACAGCTAGTTCTTGCTTACTGCCAGTGCCCCATTCTGCAGACTTCTTCCTCCCCTCCTGGGGTTGAGCATGATTTTACCCTTCTGAGGCTAGAGTAGCTTCAGTGTCTACCCCCTCCCCAGTCTAAGCAGCTTCTGTGCTTGGAGCAACGCTGTCATTTCTGCAATTGGTGGTTGCTGCTGGGGAGTTGAAATTGTGAATTTACATAAAACAAGAACTGTTTGTATTGTATTCCATGATCTCTTCGTATTTATAACAGGTGCTACCAAGTCTTCTGTGCTCCTGATTACTTAGTACTTGAATTTTTTATTTCTGATTGTTTGCAACTATATATATGTGTGTATGTATGTGTATATTATGGGCAGTTAGGGGGTGCAGCAGATAGAGCATGGCTTGGAATCAGGAAGACTCAGATTCGTGGGTTCTTTCTATTTTTTCTTTGCCATTTGGTTCTAATATCATAATTTTAAGGGAATCTGATAATTTTTTCTTGTTGTTGTTGTTGCTGAGACAATTGGGGTTAAATGACTTGCCCAGGGTCACACAGCTAGGAAGTGTTAAGTGACTAGATTTGAACTCAGGTTTTCTTGACTTCAGGGCTAGTGCTCTATTCACTGCACCACCTCGCTGCCCCAAATCTGATAATTCTTAAATAATATTTCTTTGACTTATTTTCCAGATCAGTTGTTTTTGACAGTAGATATCTTAAATTTTCTTCTTCTTTTCAATGTTTTTTATTTTGTTTTAATAATTTTTGAAGCCTCATGGAGTCATTGGTTTCTGTTTAGTCCATCCTAACTTTCAGGTGGTCTGTTCCATAGGTAACATTTATCACCTTCTAAGTTATTCTCCTTCCATTTTTTTTCTTCTAGAACAAGGACTCTTAAACTTTTTTGTTTCATGGACTCTTTTTTTTATTAAAGCTTTTTATTTGTATAACATATATATGGGTAGTTCCCCAACATTGATCTTTACAAAGCTTTCCATTACAAATTTTACCCCCAGTCCCCTTCCCTCCCCTAGATGGCAGGAAGTCCACTACATATTAATAATGTTGAAATGCTTGAGAAGTTATGCAAGAAAAATCCTATCTACAAGAAAAAAAAAGAATCAGCGAAAGGCAACACAATGCAAGCAAATGTCAATAGAGATCATGAAAATGTTACGTTGTGGTCCATATTTCATTTCCCTCTCTCTGGGTGTATATGGTTTTCTTCAGTGAACAATTCGAACTGGTTTGAGACAATTCTTTGTTGCAGAGAGCCATGTCCATCAGAATTGATCATCATGTAATACTGTTGTTGCTGTGTATGATGATCTCCTGGTTCTGCTCGTTTCACTCAGCATCAGTTCATGCAAGTCCCTCCAGGCCTCTCTGAAATCGCCCTGCTGGTCGTTTCTTACAGAGCAATAATATTCCATAACATTCATATACCATAATTTATTCAGCCACTCTCCAATTGATGGGCATCCCTTCAGTTTCCAGTTTCTAGCCACTACAAAAAGGGCTGCCACAAACATTCTTGCACAGGTGGGTCCCTTTCCCTCCTCTAAGATCTCTTTGGGATATAGGCCCAGTAGAAACACTGCTGGGTCAAAGGGTATGCACAGTTTGACAACTTTTTGAGCATAGCTCCAAATTGCTCTCCAGAATGGTTGGATCCGTTCACAGTTCCACCAACAATGTATTAGTGTCCCAGTTTTCCCACATCCCCTCCAACATTCATCGTTATCTTTTCCTGTCATTTTAGCCAATCTGACAGGTGTGTAGTGGTACCTCAGAGTTGTCTTAATTTGCATTTCTCTGATCAATAGTGATTTGGAGCAACTTTTCATATGACTAGAAATGGTTTTAATTTCATCATCTGAAAATTGTCTGTTCATATCCCTTGACCACTTATCTATTGAAGAGTGGCTTGAATTCTTATATATATATGAGGCAATTCTCTATATATTTTAGAAATGAGGCCTTTATCAGAACCATTAAATGTAAAGATGATTTCCCAATTTGATGCTTCCCTCCTAATCTTGTCTGCATTTGTTTTGTTTGTACAGAAACTTTTTAACTTAATATAATCAAAATTATCCATCTGGTGTTCAATTAGGAGTTCCAGGTCTTCTTTGGACATAAATTTATTCCATCTCCACAGGTCTGAGAGATAAACTATATTACCTTCCTCTAACTTGCTTACAAAGTCCCTCTTTATATCTAGATCATGAACCCATTTAGATCTTATCTTAGTATGTGGTGTTAGGTATGGGTCAAGCCCTAATTTCTTCCACACTAGTTTCCAATTTTCCCAGCAGTTTTTGCCAAATAGTGAGTATTTATCCCAAAAGCTGGGGTCTTTGGGTTTATGGAATACTAGATTGTTAAGGTTATTGCCTAGATTGTCCTGATATCCTATCCTGTGCCACTGATCGACTGCTCTATTTCTTATCCAGTACCAAACGGTTTTGATGACCGCTGCTTCATAATATAGTTTTAGATCTGGTACAGCAAGGCCACCTTCATCTGCCTTTTTTTTTTCATTTATCCCCTTGAGATCCTTGACCTTTTGTTCTTCCAAATGAACTTTGCTACTATTTTTTCTAGATCTGTAAAATAATTTCTTGGGAGTTTGATTGGTATGGCACTAAATAAGTAGATTAGTTTGGGTAGTATTGTCATTTTTATTATGTTTGCTCTGTCTACCCATGAGCACTTAATATTTTTCCAGTTGATTAGGTCTGATTTTATTTGTGTGGAAAGTGTTTTGTAATTTAGTTTGTATAGTTTTTGATTTTTCCTTGGCAGATAGATTCCCAAATATTTTATCCTATCATCTGCTATTTGGAATGGAATTTCTTTTTGCATCTCTTGCTGCTGAACTTTGTTGGTAATATATAAAAATGCTGATGATTTATGTGGATTAATTTTGAATCCTGCCACTTTGCTAAAGTTGTGAATTGTTTCTAGTAGTTTTTTAGTTGAGTCTCTAGGGTTCTCTAAGTATACCATCATGTCATCTGCAAAGAGTGATAATTTGGTTTCTTCATTACCTACTCTGATTCCTTTTATCTCTTTTCCTTCTCTTATTGCTAAAGCTAACATTTCTAATACAATATTGAATAGTAATGGTGACAGTGGGCAGCCTTGTTTCACTCCTGATCTTATTGGGAATGGTTTTAGTTTGTCTCCATTACATATGATGTTTGCTGATGGTTTTAAATAGATGCTACTGATCATTTTAAGGAAAAGCCCATTTATTCCTATACTCTCTAGTGTTTTTAATAGGAAAGGGTGTTGGATTTTATCAAAGGCTTTTTCTGCATCTGTTGAGATAATCATATGGTTTTTGTTAGTTTGGTTATTAATATAATTAATTATGCTGATAGTTTTCCTAATATTGAACCAGCCCTGCATCCCTGGTATAAATCCTACTTGGTCATAGTGTACTATCCTGGGGATGACTTTCTGTAATCTCATTGCTAATATCTTATTTAAAATTTTTGCATCAATATTCATTAGGGAAATTGGTCTATAGTTTTCTTTCTCTGTTTTCACCCTACCTGGTTTAGCTATCAGCACCATATTGGTCTCATAGAAGGATTCTGGCAGTATACCTTCTGTCCCTATTTTCTCAAATAGTTTGTGTAGTATTGGAATTAATTGTTCTTTGAATGTTTGGTAGAATTCACATGTAAATCCATCTGGCCCTGGTGATTTTTTCTTAGGGAGTTGGTTAATAGCTTGTTCTATTTCTTTTTCTGATATGGGGCTATTTAAATAATTTATATCCTCTTGTGTTAACCTGGGCAATCTATATTTTTGTAGATATTCCTCCATTTCATTTAGATTATCAAACTTACTGGCATAAAGTTGGGCAAAGTAACTCCTAATTATTGCTCTGATTTCCTCTTCATTGGAGGAAAGTTCTCCCTTATCATTCTTGAGACTAACAATTTGATTTTCTTCTTTCCTTTTTCTTATCAAATTAATTAAAGGCTTATCTATTTTGTTGGTTTTTTCATAGAACCAACTCTTAGTTTTATTTATTAACTCAATAGTTTTCTTATTTTCAATTTTATTAATTTCTCCTTTTACTTTTAGAATTTCCAATTTGGTATTTAATTGAGGGTTTTTAATTTGTTCTTTTTCTAGTTTTTTTTAATAATAAGCCCAATTCATTGATATTTTCTTTCTCTATTTTATGCAAGTAAGCATCTAGAGATATAAAATTGCCCCTTATAACCGCTTTAGCCGTATCCCACAAATTTTGGTATGTTGTCTCCTTATTGTCATTCTCCTGGATGAAATTATTGATTGTGTCTATGATTTGCTCTTTCACCCATTCATTCTTCAGGATTAGATTATTTAATTTCCAATTAACTTTTGGTTTATTTTCTCCTGGCCTTATATTGCATGTGATTTTTATTGCATTAAGATCTGAAAAGAATGCATTTACTATTTCTGCCTTTCTGCATTTGATTTTGAGGTTTTTATGCCCTAACACATGGTCAATTTTTGTATAGGTTCCATGGACTGCTGAGAAAAAAGTAAACTCCCTACTGTCTCCATTCAACTTTCTCCATAGATCTATCATACCTAACTTTTCTAACAATTGGTTTATCTCCCTAGTTTCTTTCTTGTTTATTTTGTGGTTTGATTTATCTAATTCTGAGAGAGCAAGGTTGAGATCCCCCACTAGTATCGTTTGGCTGTCTATTTCTTCTTGCATCTCTCTTAATTTCTCCCCTAGGAATTTGTGTGCTATTGCACTTGGTGCATATATATTTAGTATAGATATTGCTACATTATCTATGGTACCCTTTAATAAAATATAGTTTCCTTCCTTATCTCTTTTGATTAGATCTATCTTGGCTTTTACTTGATCTGACATAAGGATTGCTACCCCTGCTTTTTTTTGTTCACCTGAAGCATAATAGGTCCTGCTCCAGCCTTTTACCTTCATCCTATATGTGTCACTATGTTTTAGATGTGTTTCTTGTAGACAACATATTGTGGGATTCTGGTTTTTAATCCAGTCTGATATCCTCTTCCGCTTTATGGGAGAGTTCATCCCATTCACATTCACAGATAGAATAACTAATTCTTTATTTCCTGCCATCTTATTTACCCAAGTTATGTTTTCCCCTTTCCTTTCCCCTTTCTCCCTTCCCCCCTCCTCAATACTTTGCTTTTGATGACCCTCTCCCCCAAACAATACTCCACCCTTTAGATCCCTTCCCCCTGTTTTTACTCATTTCCCCTGATTCTTCTATTTTCCCTTCTATTAATTTATCCCTTTCTTTTCCTCCTTTCCTTCCCCCTTCCCTCTAGCAACAGACAAGTTTCTATGTGAAATCAAGTGTCTGATATACACTTTTAGAGCCCAACCTGATGAGAGTAAGATTTACACAATGCTCAATTCCCTCCCCTCTTTCTCTCAATTATATTAGGTTTTCTTTGCCTCTTCAAGATATTTTACCTTGTTTTTACCTCCTTTTTTTCTTTAGATCTTATTTTTACCACTTTTCCCCTCTTTTCCCCAGTATGACAACCTTTCCCCCTCTAGTTCTCTTTTTCATATTATCAAAGTAATATCTAGTTAATTATACCCCCAAACTTTAAGCATCCCCCTAGTAGAAATAAAGTTCTCAAGAGTCCTTTCCTTTTTACCTTTTTATGCATCTCTTGAGTTCTGTGTTTGGATGTCAAATTTCTTGTTCAGATCTGGTCTTTTCATTAGAAATAGGTGAAATTCACCTATATCATTGAATGACCATCTTCTTCCCTGGAGAATAATGCTCATTCTAGCTGGATAGGATATTCTTGGCTGTAATCCAAGTTCCTTTGCCCTTCGGAATATCTGGTTCCAGGCCCTTCGATCCTTCAATGTGGAGGCTGACAGATGGTGTGTGATTCTAATTATTGAACCTCATTATTTGAATTGTTTCTTTCTACCTGCTAGCAGAATCTTTTCCTTGGTGCTACAGTCCTGAAATTTAGCCATGATATTCCTTGGGGTTTTAATTTTGGGGTCTCTTTCAGGAGGTGATCGGTGAATTCTTTCAATGGTGATTTTGCCCTTTGATTCTACAATCTCAGGGCAGTTTTCTTTCAGGATTTCCTGGAAGATAGTGTTTAGATTCTTTTTTTCATCATGGCTTCCAGGAAGTCCAATAATCCTTAGATTGTCTCTCCTAGATCTATTTTCCAAGTCAGTTGTTTTTCCTAGGAGATATTTCATATTTTCTTCTAATTTTTCATTTTTTGTTTTTGTTTGACTGATTCTTGAAGTCTTATTGAGTCATTCACTTGCATTTGTTCAATTCTTATTTTTAAAGTGTTGTTTTCTTCAGTTACCTTTTTAAGCTCCATTTGTAACTGGCCAATTGAATTTTTTTGTTCATTGCACTCTTTTTCCACTTCACTAATTTTATTTTTGAATAGATTGGTGTCTTTTTCATATCTCTTTTGCAGGGCATCATATCCTTCTTGCAAGATATTGTATCCTTCTTGCACTAATTTCAATTTATTTTCCCATTTATCCTCCAGTTATTTTATTAGGTTCTTTATGCAATCTTCCAGAAAGGCCTTTTGAAACGAGGACCAGCGATGGTCCTTGCTGATTCCCTCTGGAGTTATGTCTAAAGGAACCTCTGGATCTGGGGTCTTCTCCTCTTTCTCTTTGTAAAAGCTGTCTATGGTGAGAGCTCTCTTTTGCCTCTTCATTTTTTTTTTTTTAGACAGCGTGGATATCTCTTTAAGGTAGGGGAAAAAAAACGGCAGCTGAAACAGCCGGCTGAAGATTTTGCCCTGAGGTGCTTCGGGGAATTAATTTAAGGTGCTGGGCCAGTGGGGGCTAGGACTAAGTCTGAATTATTCCTTAAACAAGGCAAGTTTGCCAGAACACCTGCCCCCAATCAGGGCAGAGTGTCCCGAGTGCCTCAGATAAACTCCAGGTGTTTGCAATTTGGAGTTTGGAGTTTAGAGTTTTTTGCCAGTCTGAGCTGAGCTGAGCTGAGTCCCACCCTCACTTCCGGCCTCCACCAGAGTTCTCTGACACCAGAGTCCTCTGTTTATCCCTCTGTCCGAGCTAGACAAACCTGATGTGAAGTTTTTCAGAGATATCTGCAAGCAGTATCCAAATATTTCCTGATTTGTTGACTTGAAGATCAGTTCAGAGGCTTATTTTATTGTTGATTTGAGAGTTCGGAGGAGGACGCAGAGAGTCACCTTTTCACTCCGCCATCTTGGCTCTGCCCCCTGTTTCATGGACTCTTTTTGCAATTTGGTGAAACCTATAGACCTTTTCTCAGTATGATATATTTTAAATGCATAAAATACAATGCCTAGAATTACAAAAGAAATCAATTATATTGATCAAATAATTATCAAATTATTTTTTAGAAAAAACAAGTTCATGGACTTGAGGTTAAAAACACTTAACTTAATATTAAGAATCTCTACTTCAGGGATTTATTTCATTTTTATCTCTTGCTTCATTTCTTCTGGATATTCTTCTGTTTATTCAGACCTATAGATTTAGTCCCTGAATTGGGGTTCCAGTCCAAGGTCAGGCTCTGTTCCCTGCCACTTTTTGGGGTCTTACTTAATCACCTAGATTTTCTGTACTGACTTCTACCCTCCATGGTACATCTATAGTTAGAGTGCTGGTAGGTTTTAAGATTTCTGGATTTTTAGGGTTCTCTTTGGATTCTCAAGCAGAGTACCAGGGACCTAAGAGCCCTGGGACATGGGGTGTCCCAGTGTAAATATTATCATGTTTGGACTGGTTCCCAATGTACCTGGGTTGTTTTCAAGGTTCACGCTTCTAATCTTGCTGACTCTGGCAGGCTACAGGTGTCTGGTCTGTCACTGCCATTTTGTTTGTCTATCCTAGCATTTTGGCTGGCCCCTTTTTCTATGGTATATGAGCTGCTGGATGGCTTTTTGAGCAGTTCTTAGGTGGATAAAATTACTTAACATAATTTCTCATTGTATTTGCTGATTCTTATTTGGAATGGTAGTTGGGCAGCTAAATCTCTACTCCGGCAATCTCCTTGAACCAAAATTTCTTGATTCTTTTCTTGAATAATATAAGCATGATATATGAATTTGTCAAGTTTCAGTAGAATTTACTTATCTTTGATCTCTTTAATTACTTATGACTGACCCATATTTTCTAACATTTTATACCATCTTTGTTAATTCCCATTTTTTACCTCCCATGTTTCTATTTTTGCATCAGCTATCTTCCTCATGACCAGAAAGCTCTGTTTCTTCATCTCTGCCTCTTATAATTTCTGGCTTCCTTTAAGACTCAGCTAGAATATCATTTTTATAGTTCTTTACCTCACTATCCTTCCTATAGCTGTTAATATCTTCCCTGGTAAGTTTACCTTGAATCTATTCTGTACATAGCTTGTATATATCTATTTGTGAAATTAGATTGCAAGATCCTTGAAGGCAATAACTATTTTCATTTTTTTCTTTATATCTCCAGTACTTAGCATGGTGCTTGACACATATAAAGTGCTTAATAAATATTTGTTGTAAAATGTGATTATCTCTTTCCTATCTACAAGAATGTTGTTACATTGAGCTGTAATAATTTTTCATGGCAGCTTTTTTTTTTGCAAATATTTATCATAAGTATTCAATACATAGTGACCAAATGTCCCTTGACATGATGTTTCTTTTTGCCTTTGTTTGGATGATAAAATCAATTCCATCAACTTTTTTGCAAGTAAAATCTGAGTCATCCTTCATTTAATTGTAGCTTTCCTCTGTTTTCTGATTCCATTTATAGTGAGAATGTTAAGACTGATTCAATTTCATTCTTAGAGTAGTACATCCACTCACTGGACACTGAACAAAGATCTCCTATTTTGAGTAACAAAAGCTAAGTTCATGTTTCTAAACAAGGTAAAAACTTTGTGATGATGGGAACTCGCTCCCCCTTTCTCTCCATTCTGCTACTATCATTAGGAAAGCAGAAGGAGACCATATAGGAGTAAAGGCCATTTTATATTTTCTCTTGTTTAATGGGTTGCCATGACCAATGAATTCAGTGCCTAGACTAGTGCCAGTGAATTAGCTGGATCTTGGAAAGCAGAAATAATCTGTTGCCAAAATAGTGCTCAAAGCCTTTGTAATGTGATAAAATCTTCCAAAACTGGGGCTCTGTTGGCAAAGAACTTCATACTATATTGAGGCATTAAAAGTAGACTTCACAGAGGAATGTGGTTAGAATGTTCTTAATAAATATTGAGTGACTGAATGAAATGAATCCACTAGATAAGGGCACTACCTATGGAGATCTAGTTCATACCTCTTGTTTCTGCCTTTTCTTTCTCCTCCTTCCTTCCTTCCTTCTTTCTTTTCTTTTCTGATGAAGATTTCTCTATATGTCTTTCATTCAGGGTCTTCAAATTATAGGTCAACCTTCCATCACAGATTTTTCTTTCATCTTTGAAGAACCCATTTCTTATCCCCCACCCCTTCTCTAGAGGAGATCTGATTTGGGAGGTCCTATCTCCCTACTGCTGTTGACCTCCACCCTTACCTCTTCTTGTTGGAACAGGATCAAAGAGAAGATGGAACCTCATGTTCCAGGACATTGGCAGTCTAACTTGAGGAATGTTTTGTGAAGTGAAAAGGAGAAGAGGAAAAAAGGGAGAGGGTTATCTTCTAAGTAGCCTTTCTCTATGTGCACCAAGTTGAAGCCAGTGTGGGTTCTGGGGCTAGGGCTCTGGAGGCCTAAGGCATGTAAAAGGCCGTGTTAATTTTTCCAAGAGCACAGTGATTTACTAACAAACATGCCCTGGTGCACAAAGACCAAGTTTGTAGAAGAAGGCCCTCCCTCTCAGGACTGGCTGCTGGGGTGCTTTGACTCCAGCCTGTCTAGGGAGTCTGCTGGTGCCCTTTGTGGTATGAACTTTTTCTTCCTCAGAGATTAGTTAAACCACATCTACTTTCCCTGCTCCTTCCCTTTTTCTTCACTGCATCATAAGACCATAGATCCAGAGCTACAAGGGATTTCAGAAAACTTGCTCCTTCATTCCCATCCCATGGGAGGAATTTAGCTTTCCTCCTTCTCCCTCCCTCTGCTTCCCAAATGCCAAAGGATGAGACTTTCTGGATTTTCCTTTCCCTTCAACAATGAGTATTTGTTTTTAATTAAGAACTACTGGATGCTAGGCACAAGGGAAAACCAGAAAGTCCTCTTTGTTAGAGATAGTACTTAAGCTCAGACTTAAATGGCTGCACATTCTAAGAAGCAGAGGTGAAAGAGAGTATTCCAAGCTTGAGAAATAGCCAGAAATGAGTGATGACTGGGCAGCTGATTGGACTAGAATAGCTGGACTTAGAGTCCAGAAAACCTAAGTTAAATTTCAGCCTCAGACATTTAGTAGTTGTGTGAACCTGGGCAAGTCACTTAATCTTTCAAACTCAATTTTTCATCAGAGTAATAATAATAGAACATACCTCACAGGGTGTGTTATGAGAATCAAATTATCTCTATCTCTATCTGTCTGTCTATCTATCTATCTATCTATCTATCTATCTACCTACCTACCTACCTATCTACCTACCTACCTACCTACCTACCTATTCATCTGTCTGTCTCTGTGTCCATCTATCATCTAATTATCTTTCCAGATAGATTATTTGGAGTCATAACTAGGCAGCAAAGTGTCACAGGGAATAGTGTTGGGCTTGGGATCAAATCCTCCCTTAGTGCTGTGTGACTCTGGACAAGTCACTTAAGCTCTCCTGACCTCAATTTTCCCATAAAATGAAGGTTAAAAATAACATCAATCTCACGGGATTGTTGTGGAAACCAAATGAGTTAACATATGTACAGCACTTTAAAGTTTAAAAGTTCTGGCATCTCAGACATATTCAGTTGGGTTTGGGATAGAAGAGAAGGGAGAAAATAAGATATGACAGTTTTTTCTGGGGTTACAATGCTAAGAGCCTAGGATTCCAGTGATACCATGAATGTGAGACTAGGTATGAAGTGCTCCACACAAGGGATCCAGTGCGTCTTGATTTATAATTCTAATAAATAGTATATGGTTATTAGTATTGTATAGAGATATAGTATACAATATAACATATTACAGAGTACACAATAATATAATAGCATGTGGTTGTTAGTGTTGTATAGAGACAGTATATAATATTATATACTACAGAGTATACTACAATATAATAGCATATGGCTATTATTTGAATGGAGACAGTTTACAACATAATATGCTACAGAGTATACTATAATATAACATATGGTTATTAGTATTGTATGCAGTATACAATATAACATATTACAGAGTACACTATAATAGCATATGGTTGTTAGTGTTGTATAGAGACAGTATATAATATATGCTACAGAGTATACTATAATATAATAGCATATGGTTATTATTTGAACAGAAGGACAATTTACAACATAATATGCTACAAAGTATACTATAATGTAATAGCACGTAGTTATTAATTGTATAGAGAGACAGTATACAACATAATAAGCTACAGAGTATACTATAATATAGCATATGGGTTTTAGTATTACATATAGAAAAGTATGTAATATACTACAGAGTATATACTATAATATAATAGTGTATGGTTATTAGTGTTATATAGAGAGATTGTATACAATATAATAAATTAAGAGTATACTACAGCATAATAGTATATCAATAATTGTAATAATATCCTGGAAGGACAGGCAGGCAGCAGAAGGAGCATACATATAATGTTCCTGGGCATGCACATAAAGCCCAAGAAGCCAGGAGATAGAACATTTAAAGAAGGAAGAACTTGGAGAAGGAAAAACTGGGACTGAAGTTTGCAATGACTGGGGAGGAGGGAGTGGCATACATTTCCATAGTTTTCAGCAACAAGGATCTAGGCAGGATAGAATAAACCTTAAAGATGGAGAGGAGGTTGTTGAATGATCCCACAAGGGTCTGTAAATGGTTGTGGGAAGCAAGGAGAGTTCAGACATGTCTTTGTCCCTGTGTACCAGGGTCTGTGAAAAAATTAATAGTCAGTTTTAGAGAGGGTGCTAGAAGAGAGGGTATCTTCAAGAGAAGGTTTGATTTCAGTAAGCCCCAGAAGACAGAAGAGATCAAGGATCTCAGATAATTGCTTTTTATTTTTCAAAATGCATGTAAAGAAAGTGTTCAACATTCACCCTTGCAAAACCTTGTGTTCCAAATTTTTTTCTCCCTCTTTTTTCCCTCCCCTTCCCCTAGACAGCAAGTAATCCCAGACTAAAGATATTTATTCTGCTTCCCTTCAAGCTACACAAAGGAGAGTCATCCTGCAACATGTAGATTTCTATACATGTGGGGCCCACTATCACTCAAATCTTACTATTGGTAAGGCCTATTGGTCCTATGTGGAGGGCAACCCATATCCAGTGAAATATATATGTCACTAGAATCCTAGGCTCTCAGTGTTTTTCTGTATTTTCCTTATTCCCTACTTCTTCCTCCACTCCTTAGGATGCTCTGTTCTGAGTTCTCCTCTCTCCCTTCTCCATATTTCTCCTCCCCTATCCCATTCCATAGGATGGGATGTTCTGGATTTCCTTCAACCCTTCCATTGCTTCTCTCTTCCTCCAATCACTCAGGAAGGGATGTTCCAAGTTTTTTCCTCCTTCCAAAATCTCCTTGCTTTCCCTACTCTACACGATGGAATGCTCTGGATCCTTCTCCCCTTCCCCATTTATCTTTTCCATCCACTTTCACAGTATGGGATGTTCTGGGATTGACTGATGTATTGAATTTTCTTCCTGGTTTATGAGGTGTTACTCAAGGAAAGCTCCCACAAGGAGCTGGGAACCTTCCCTGAGAGAGGAGAGGAATATAAACAGATTCCCAGAACACTTTGAATAAGTTCCTGAATGATGGTTCCAAAATGAGTCATTAATGGATTCTAAGGATATCTGATATATCATTACAGACTTAATGGAGTGTGACTTGTGCCCATAACAGTCAGAGAGAATGACCAAAGTGTACCCAAAATACTCCTCAATGTGCCCATTAGAGATAGAATCTGGAGATTGGAGTTACCTGTGAGTGTACCCTGAGCCAAGAGCTGAGTCTTCCTTCTCAGAAAAGCTGAAAAGGACAATCATGTGGTGTCTGTGAAGATGATGTCTCTCTCCCAGGCTCAGAATGACCACCCAGAAATGGAGGTCACCTGGAAATACAAAACTTCAGAGCTGGGAGGCAATTCCAAGCCAATCCTTCAGGTCCAGGAAAGATGGACACATGAGCTGCCAGGAAGAGGGTAAGCATTTCCTTCACAGCTCAGGAATAGTGAGAAAAGGTTATTTAGGACTGATGCCTTCCCATGGCTACTCAAAGTCAGAACCACACTTTTAGGGATGATTCTTTCTATCCTAGGAAGAGTGGTATAGGAGAAGAAGCTGAGCCCTGGGCAATTTTTGAAGAATAAAACTAGAGTGAAAATAAGGGAAAGAAATCTTGTAAAGAGCAATGTTGGTACTAATGCATATTGCTAGACCAAGATATGCAAATGTGGAATCTGAGCCCATTTCTTAAAAGAAGCAGAACTTTATAGTAGAAAGGGCACTGGCTTTGGACCTAGAATGTTACCACTGTGATCTTTCATAAGCCATTTAAACTCATTTTTTATGTGGAAGGACTAGAAGGAAATAAGGATTTCTAATTCTGCTGCCATTATCATAAGCCTCCCAAAGTCCACCTGAAAGGTAATAGTGTGGAGGTGGGGTGAAAGGCTGGACATCAATCCTTAACATTTGTTCCTTAGACAAGTTTGGGAATCTGTATCGTGAGGCTTTTTCTCAGCAGGCTTTAGTACTAAGACAGGGGGTTGCCACCCTCTCGGTCTCCCTTTGTTCACAGGGGTGTTTTGTTATTCACCAGTAATTACCCTAAATGCTACATCTGTTGTCATGACAACATATTACCCATCCTTAGGTAATAGCCCTATTTGCAGGGGAGTCAGTCTCAGCCAGGATCCTAGGTCTCCTGCCCCTCCTCTCCTCCCCAAGATTCTCTCTTTCACAGGCTCCTTTTCTTCCTTCTTTTTCTGTTCTTTCTCCTTTTTACTTCTCCCCTTCATTCTTCCCATTTCAACTTTCCTCCTTTCATTGTTGTTCCAAGTTTCTCTTTGTTTCTGCCTCCATCTCTCCCTTTCCATTCTTCCCTACCCCTTCCTCTCCTCCATCTCTCTTTCCCCCCAGATGAAACCCAGCTTTATCAGGTTACAGCCTCAGTTCTGGTCAAGGAAAGGGCTCTTCTTAGTTGGAAATGAAGTTGGGTCTCCTACAGTGGTCTCCTACCTCCTTGCATAGGGTAGATGGTCTATAATAGCAGTAAATGCCATTCATATAGCACTTTAAGGTTTGCTAAATGCTTCTCACACATTATCTCATTTGAGCTCCACAACAGCTCAACAGTATCACAACAGTATCAGGGATTGTTATCCCCATGAAGAAACTGAGGCCCAGAAAATTTAAGTGACTTCCCAATAGTCACACAGTTAGCAATTGTTAGGGGCAGAATTGTACCCAGTATGATGGTCTGGGTGGTTGTTGAAAGGAGAAAGAGAGAGAGTCCTGTTGAAGAAGCAGTGTCATTTAGGTGGTCCACTAGGCTGTAAACCTACAAATGCAGGGACCATATTTTATATAAACTTTGTCTTCTTCCTCAGTGTCTAGCACCAGTACTCTTCATAAAATGGACATTTAATAAATGTTCATTGAATGAATGAAGTGGATGGTCAAACAACTGGATGGAGAGAGTTCAGTAGAAAAATTTTCCATTTCTGACTTCTTGTCATTCCCACTTTTAGAGTGTCAGAGCATCATAGGATCAAGGTTTCCTTCCTTCCTTCCTTCCTTCCTTCCTTCCTTCCTTCCTTCCTTCCTTCCTTCC
>JAJPUD010004621.1:55428-130561 GCA_023553655.1 Myrmecobius fasciatus | reverse complement strand
CCTTCCCTCCTTCCTTCTTTCCTTCCCTCCCTCCCTCCTTCTTTCCCTGCTTCTTTCCTTCTTTGAAGTGGGATCCTGTATGAGCGAACCTATGATGCTCTCCATGAGAATTTGGAAATGATTTACTCTACTGAATGTGTAGAAAGTCTCCACATAAGGACTCTAGAAGTCTTTAATATCTTCCTTTGTTCTAGAACAGGACCTGGAAGTATTGGCTTTTTTTCCCTCTCTCCCCCATTTATGGAGAGAAAGCAATTCAGGCATTGGTGGCTCTTAAGCTGTGCTTGGGACCTACTGATTCCTTTTATTTTAGTGACCTATTCAAAATCTCTCAGCCGCAGTGCCCCCTCATTAGACTTTTGATGACTTTATACCAGAGGGCAGTGTCATTCAAGCCCTGGAAAATGGCTGCCTAATATCTCTGCAGATGCTTTCTCTCCATCTTCTAAATCTCTTTTCATCCCTCCTGCTTCCTCACTTTATGAGACTATATATCTTCTTCTGTTCAGTAGACTAGAAAGAGCACTAAACTTGCCTGCAGAAACTTGCTACTGAGTAGCTGTGTAGCATTGGCAAGTCATTTCAGAGCTCTGAGCCTCTTTCTTCATCTGCAAGTTAAGGGGTTTGGACCAAGTTAAGGGGTTTGGACTGGATGATCTCCAACTCTCTTCTATCTCTGATATTCTATCTTGAATAAGTCTATGTGTTTCAGACATGGATGTGATGAACGCCATCACAGCTCAATAATGAAGAAAATGAGACTGTTTGAGGTAAAATGGTTCCACCTGAAATCCTCTCCAGTCCTGTCCCCCTCCACTCTCCTTTGACTTATTAGGGCTTCACTCAGAATAACAGCCCTCCTTACCACCGAAGTGACACTTGCTGGAATGGTCCCTTTTTCATAGGGAGTTCCATTGACCTTTCTCAACCTCTTCTAAGCCATATTGTGGACATGTATTTTCTTAAAACAAAATAATAACCAAAAGTGATCAGGATGTCCAAACCCCACTTGGGACCCCAGTAAGATACATTTTTGTAAACAAGAGAAGGAGGAAATTGGAAGGCACTAGGGGCTCAGCATCTAAGGGTAGGGAAGGACAAAGAACCTATGGTCTTTAACCCCTGCATCTCTCAGGAGAGATACATGGGGTCATCAAGCTCTTTGGGTAGAATGGATTCCAGGTTGGTCTCTAGTGTGTGATCAGAGTTACTATGAAACAGAAACCGTTCTTTATTTCCCTCAAATTTCCCTTCTCTGCTGGAACACACACACACACACACACACACACACACACACAGCCCAGAATGTTGGAGACAGAGTGACACATGAATCCAACCCCCAGTAATGAAACCAAGCCTCAGTTGGTGAGATAGGAGATTGGTTGGCTAGGACAGGTAGATGAAAGAATGAGACAGAAATAAAGCCAGCCAATGATTTGCTTTCCTCTGTCTTTGTTGCCTCTGAACTGTGCTTTCTTAGTTCTAGGGCTTAAGGAAGGGAGCATTCTTCCCCCATCCTAATGATCCCTGGAGAGGGACTTGGGGAAGCTCGGAACACACTGTCCCAGGAGTGAGAGCTGTCAAGATGATGGAGATGAAGGTTTATTTTTAACAGCTGAAACATGTCAGCAAAAGCCTCTTCCAGGCCAAGGGGAGGGATCCAAAGCCCTGAATTTCCTTTCCTCCTTCCCTCTCCTCTCTGGGATGTGAGCCACATTCTGCTTGTGAGTTGCAGAGCCTTAGGGCCAAACAGGACCTGGGAACGCCAAACTCTGACAAAACACCAGGTCTCCCTCACCTCCTTCACCCTTGTCCTGCTGTCATCACCCATCTTGAGGGCTCCTTCGTGGAAACTACAGTCCTTCCTCAGACCTCTCTTTTCCTGGCCCCCTCCTTAGGGGTAAGGCGTCTAGTAGTAGCATGCTTGCATGCAGATTAGGGTGCCTTTGGAGTCCTTTTCCTGCTAACACAGGCAAATGTGGAAAGAAAGCAGTTCTAAGGGCAGCTCTGACAAGCTTTGGAGGCCTCTCTTTCAGAGATTGTTCAGTTTGAGATACTGTAATCCTATCCCCAGAATCTCACTCCTCTCTGGCCCTGTTCCCCTTCCTGCACTGAGAATGCATACATTTTTGGCAATTCTACATTAAAATAGGACCTGTGAGTTAACCAACATGAGGAATCTTCCACACAGCCCCCGTGCAGGCCAGTACCTTCTCAGCAATTTATTGTTTGAGAGTTTTCTTTAAAGCTAGACCTCTATGCAAGTGTACCAGACTATTGTATTCCTAGAACCTTCAGCTTCTCAAGAGTACTTGGAAGTCTTCAATTAATAGCATTATAGAATTTACAGAGATCATTTGACATATGGGGAAATTGAGACATGGGGGAAAGAAAAATGACTTATCATATGTCACATGTAGCAGAGGGGGCATTGGAATATACTTCCTCTGATTCCAGATCAAATGGTCCTTCCATGATACCACAGAGAATGCTCTCTCTTCTTTCTGGCTCTATCCCACTCTAGTCCAAACAGAATTTTTCATAAGTCCCTGGTCTCCTCAGAAAACAGGTCACTCTTGGCAGGCTAAGGTGTGAGAGACAGCTCCAAACAGAAAAAAAGGAGATCCACAATCATAGCCAGGTTGACTTTCTCTGTCTTGAAACTGGTCTCCCTATCTGATCTCTCCTCCTGAAAGCTTTGGGCACCCTTTACCACAACCCCACCACTTCTGGGAGCCTGCCCAATCTCTTTCTCCTTCTTTGTTAGCTCAGCTGTGGATGGCATTTTTCAAGAGGGGCTTTGCTAGGATACCAAGGGGGCAAAAGGAAACAAAATAGGATTTACAGAAATAACAGGTTTGCAGAACACAGATTTCTCACCCTAAAAAACTAAGGTATTTACTTGCTTATCTATTCCTTTATTCATCCATTTATTTATTTATTCATTCATTTGCCTATCCATTCCATTTATTTAACCTTTTATTCATTCATTCATCTATACATTTATTTAATTGTTTATCTATCTATCTATCTATCTATCTATCTATCTATCTATCTATCTATCTATCTATCTATCTGCAGAGTTACTCACCATCTTCCTGTTTCCTCCCTATTCTGAAAACTGGCTCTTTCAGGAAAGTCCTTTGCTATCCCACACCAAAGAAGGGAGGTAAGGCAGCACATTATGGAGGAAAGAGCATTGCATTGAATCGCCAAGGACCTATATTGAAGTCCTGATTGATCTACTACCACCAGTATAAACTTTGAAAGTCATTTCACATCTCTATAAAGTGACAGATTTGCATGGATAATCTCCCAGGTCTTTATGAGCTTTAATTGCAAAGATCCTTTCCCTGGACTTTAGGTGGTCCTGTCCTAACCTTCCAGCCATTTCCTTTTTCCTTCCTAGAGCTCTCCATGTCTCTGGATCTGAAAAAGTCTTATTCTTGACTCTGTCTTGTTTCTTTCAGATTAGGTAGATTTGCCAGGAGCATCTTAATTAGTTAGCAAATAATTAAGGCTAGTTTTACTCTCAGCTCAAGCTCAACTGAAAAGCAGCAGTAATATACATAGAATCAAGCCTTATAATCAAGAGGGTTAAGTTCAAGACACTTATCACCTGTTTGATTTTGAGTGGTTCAGAGATTTAGAGCTAAGAGGAATCTTAGAGAGAATCTAGTAAACCCTGTTATTTTATAGGTGAAGGAAGAGAAGTCAGTTGTTCAAGGTCATTTAAATACTGCTAGAGCCCTGAAAAAATTTTGAATTCACATCATGTTCTTTTTACTATCCCACAATGGATTGAATAAAGCTGGGGGAAAGGGTTCCCCAACATTGTTACCTTAATTCCTTAAATAGCCTAGGATACTTTCCGAAACCACCTAGGAACCCTGGATAGAGGGGTGAGTTGGCTTTTTCCTAATAATCAGTGGCAGGCTCATCAGCTATTTCTTAGCCACACAAATGATCTTTGATACCTAGGTAATCTTTCTTCTTTTAGCTGAGGCATCTGGGATTGGAGGATGAGATCCAGATTTACTAAATTTGCTTTCCCTGAGATTGCCTGTTGATTTGGAAGTCATTTGCCTTGGTATAATCTTAGAGAAATTTTTTCCCCTTTTCTGGGACTCTCTCTCTGTCTAAAGCAAAATGCTTTTTTTTTTTTTTTTGCTTTTTTGCTGAGGCAATTGAGATTAAGTGACTTGCCCAAGGTCACACAGCTAGGGCCTGTTAAGTGTCTGAGGCCAGATTTGAACTCAGGTCTTCCTGACTTCAGGGCAGGTGCTCTATACACTGCACAACCTAGCTGTCCCAAAATAGAAATAGAAATTATTGATGATACTTTTTTTTTTTGCTGGGGCAATTGGGGTTAAGTAACTTATCCAAGGTCACACAAGTAGAAAGTGTTAAATGTCTGAGACCAGATTTGAACTCAGGTCCTCCTGACTTGAGGGGGTGGTGCTCTATCCACTGTACCACCTAACTGCCCCACAAAGTATTGAGAATATAAATCTGAGGGAAAAGAGCTAGAGAAATCTAGAAGGTGGTCATTCCCCTGAGACTAGGGACATGGCAACAGAAAGACTGGGCTTTGGCTTCAGCTTGCAGGCCTGATGGTAAATAATAGGTAATTGGATGCATTTCTAATCTATACTGCTGAGCCAAGGGGTGGGTATAGATTGCAAAGTAGACCTCCTCATATTTGTGATTCTCATAAATTCTCTATCTATAGGGATCCCCTCTTCCATTTGGTCCTCTGATTCCAAAGACAAATCTAAAGATTTCATTTCCAAATCTGCAAAAGGGATCTTGAGCTAGGTTATATCTCAGGTTTTTTCTAGCATTAACATTATATGACAAAGATATTTCTAATATTCTAATATTCTAAGCTAATCTCTGGGCCTAGTTTCTCTGGCTGCCATATTAGACCTCCAGCAGAAGCAATGGCATCATGCTCAACATCTCAACTCTAATTTATAGAGCACTTTAAAGTTTGCAAAATGCTTTGCAAATATTCTTCCATGTGCTCCTCACAACAAACAACCCCTGGGGAGGAGACACTATTGTTACCCCCATTTTACAGATGATTCAAGTCAACAAACATTTATCAAGCATTTATTTTGTGCCAAGTACTGTGTTAAGCACTGGAGAAAAAGCAAATTAGATAGATTGGATAGAAAAGCAAATAATCTCTATTTTTGCTCCAAATCCTTTTTTGGGAGATGGTAGACTACAATATACAAATGACTATATACAAACAAAATATATCAGGTTAAATGGAAGAAAATCAACAAATGGAAGGCACTAACATTAAGAAAGATAAGGAAAATGAAGTTCAGAAAGACTAACTAATTGCCCAGGGTCACAGTTGTTCATTCATGTTCTCCTCTGTCCTCTGTGGTATATATAAAGCTGGTCTTAGAGTCAAAAGATTTGGTTCACCTCCCTCTCCTGATACATATTGATTATATTACCCTTGATAAGTCACAACCTATAAATGCTCTAGGAAACTCTGTATTATAAATGGTAGAGAAGTTGATTATCTGCATTGGTAGAGATTGTTTCCTCCTTGGAAGTTCAATATAATTAATAATTATAATATATTATATGTCATATAATAATAACAATAATTAAATATCAGTTAAATCACAGGTCGGGGCAAAAACTTTCTCTCTCTTACAAATTTAATATAATCATAGACTCAGAACTGAAAGGGACCTCAGAGATCCTCTAGAAACCATCTAAACCAAACCCTCTCACTCAATGGATGAAAAAACTGAGGCCCAGGAAAATGAAGTTTATGAAGTATCAGGGTCAAGTATTCAGCCCCGGCTGTCTGATTCCACAGTTAGCCCTCTTTCCACAAGACCAAGCTCTCTCTCTCTCTCTCTCTCTCTCTCTCTCTCTCTCTCTCTCTCTCGTTTGATCATTTTTATTCATTTATCTATCCATATATCTGTCAATCTATTTATATTTTGTTTTGCCCTGTATTGCAAATGCATACAAATTGAAAATAAATCATTTGAGCATAGTCGCAAACACAGAAAGCTAAATTAATATGTTCAATTTTAATTTGTTCAGTTAATTACATTACCTAAAATGTACCAAAAATGCATATTTGTTCAATCGCCTACATTGACTGTGAAAAGGTTGATGTGAATTCTTTTTTTCTATGATAGCTTTTTTATTTTTCAAAGTACATGCAAAGATAATTTTCAGCATTCACCCTTGCAAAACCTTGTGCTCCAAATTTTTCTCCCTCCCTTCCTACTTTTCTCTTTCCCTAGAAAGCAAATAATCCAATATAGGTTAAATATATGCAATTTTTCTAAACATATTTCTACATCTATCATGGTACAGAAGAAAAATCAAATCAAAAGGGGGAAAATGAGAAAGGAAAAAGCAAGCAAGCAAACAACAATAACAACAAAAAGAGTGAAAATCCTATGTTGTAATCCACATTCAGTCCCCATTGTCCTTTCTCTGGATTCAGATGGCTCTCTCCATCACAAGACTATTGGAATTGGTCTGAATCACCTCATTGTTAAAAAGAGCCAAGTCCATCACAGTTGATCATTACATAATTTTGTTGTTGCTGTATACAGTGCTGTATACAGCTCTTGGTTCTACTCCACTTAGCTTGATGCAAATTTTTGAGTGACTAATATATCTTGAGCTGATTTTCTAGGAGTGGATATGAATTTGCCAGCATTCATTTACTCCTCCATCTTCCCCCCTCTCACACATATACACAAATGTATTTGCAAGATAGTTGTCTTAGATTAGAGATGTAATCTATGTCTTTGAACCATTTAACACAACCCATCCTTAGCTAAAGAACACAGTCATGTTCTAAGCTTAGAATATCCATTTAGATGATCAGGAAAGTGGAAAGTGATCAAATCAAACTTTTTTTTGCAATTATTTTGAGATGTTTTGACTTGTTTTCCAAGGTTCTCTCTAATAATTTGTCTAGTTACATCTTCATCTTTTTCACCCAACCCCAGGGGAATTTTTCCAGAATCCTATTCCTAAAGAGTATCAGAACTCTTTCAAATATTCTGAAATAATAAGACAATCTCTAGCCATAGTAGGAGGAAGGTTGTTGTCTCATATTAGACCCTTCACAGTTTTAAGCTGAAATATATCCCCACAAGTATCAGACCTTTACTCTTGGTAAAGATTCTGTGAGCAATGACTTCCTACCCTGCTCCTTAATCTTCCTTGATGTCATATAGGTAATTCATTCTTTTCTTACTCATTTTTTTTCTTCCTTTCCTTTTTTCTCCTACTTCTCTAACCTTCCCACTCAGGCATCTCAAATTCTACCTGACTTTTATTCAGGGCTCCAAGGTCCAATTACTCAAATGTCTTCCTTCCACATCACCCATGACAAACTGGCACCTATGTGACAGTGGTTAATTAGGAGCTACCCTATCAATTTGAGAGCTACCGCATCACCTTGATGATCTTACAGGACAATGAAATTTTGATGTACCTGCATTTCTTTATGGAGACTGTGAGCAGATCCTTGATATTTGGACACCGAAGCCCTGGAAAATTTATGAAAGCTGCCTAGAACTTGAAGTGTCTGAGTGGGAGGAATAAAGTAATGAGAGAAAATGGAAAATGAAGACAGAAAGAGGTGAGTAAGAGTAGAGCGAATGAGTTATGAGTCATCCAAAGAGATTGGGAAACAGCAGAAAGCTATTTATTAGAGTATCTTCACTCAAAGTGAAGGTCTGAAACTTATGGGGAGAGATTTCAGCTTAAATGAGTAGAAGGGCACAATGTGAGAAAACGCCTCTCCTCTTACTGTTGATAGAAATTACGTTCCAAAGGAGTGTGGGCATGCTCACTGATACCTTGTTGAGAGATCACAGTTAACTGTTGATTGGCTTTCAATAATCAGGGCTGGCGGGAGATAACTGACTGGCTGGAATTTAGGAGGACCAGTTAACGTCAAAGGAGCCACCTTTCTGGGTCAACCTATAAAAGAGAGCAACAGACAAGTTCCTTATCTCTTTTTTTTTGTGTTCAGAAATAAGATATAATCCATTAAGATGAAAAGTATTCTTGAGAGGGAATGAAGAAAAGAAGTGGGGAAAAACTGTGCAAATGCAAAGTTTCCTCCCCACAGGAATGTCAACTTTGGGTGGAAGCACATGGGAGTTATGTGTGCTAGCTCACAGGTAGCATAGTAGAAACAGAGTTTCTTAAACTTTTTTTCAACTTGTGACTGACTTTTTCATCCAAGAATTTTAAAAATGATTACAGGAATATAGTTATACAAAATAGCTACATAAATCAAACATTTACTGATCATAAATCATACTTTCTCAAACTCCACATTCAGTTATAAGACTCCATATAGGGTTACAAACCACAGTTTAGGAAGTGGAACAAAGCTCTGGAAGAACTGAGGTTGAATTCTACCTCAGATATGTGATCCTGGGTAAATCACTTAATCTGTCTGTGCCTCACTTTCCTGATTGTAAAACAAGGAGGTTTGAGCTCTAAATCCTAATCCCTTTTGCCTACTTGGCCCAAGACTACTGTTTTTGATAGTGAATTTTCTCAGCTTGAAAAAATTGTAGCAGTGAGGACAGCAGTACTATCCTGGAGAAGCACAAAAAACCTGGAGACCTAAGAGAAGAGCTTCTTACAATGGACTTTCTAAGTTCCAAGAAATAGCAGCAGTCAGAGAAACAATGAATAGAAGAATCAGATTTCTTGTCCATGGTGTCTCATAGAAGAGTTTATGGACAATGTTCTTAAACCCAGCCTCCTATGTAAAGGTGGGGAAGACTTTGATTTTTTTCTTTTAAATAATATTTTTCCCAATTATATTTTAAGACATTTTAAAATATTTACTTTGAAATAAAATTATGAGTTCCAAATTTTCTCCCTCCTCTCTTTCCCCACTCCCCTCTAAAGTGCTTAATAATTTGATATTAGTTATATCTATATACAATCACATAAAACATATTCTCATATCAGTCATACTGTATAAGAAGAAACAGAATAAAAGGAAAAAAACTACAAAAATAAAAACAAAATAGTATGTTTCTATAAGTTCTTACTCTGGATGTGAATAGCATTTTCTGTCATGAGTCTTTTGAAATTGTAGGATTTTGATTTTATAGGCAGCATGGTCCCAGAATCCAACTGTTTGGTTAGAAAAGAGATTGATAGACATTGTCAGCCTTGGAAGTTGTCTTGAGACTCTAAAGGTCCAAGTTTGAGAGTATAGGGATCAGACCTAGAGATAAAAAAAGGAACTCCTAAGTAATATATGGCTCTAGGTAAAAGAAGATTATCCATATGGCCTCTGACATCAAAGACTTTGATCACAAATGTCAAGAGTAGGAGACAGAATCCTGGACAAGAATTTATTTGAATAGTGGAGTTCTGACAGTAAGAGGATTGCCTATCCCAAAGTGTATTCTCCTTTCTGAAAGTAAAGGTGACCAAAATTTATGGTGACAATATATGTCTTTGGAATGTCCTATGAGAGGGCCAGAGATTCATATAAATGTCTTTATTACGCCATTGTCAACTCCAAATCCAGGTCCTTCACAGAGCTATTTTAATTGCTTTATATATTTTCAGCTTCAGCTTATGGGATCCCATGAATCCTTTGTGCCTTTTATATTTTCTGTGGGGCTAAACAAAGCACCCCTGTCTCTGATATTCATTTGTTATTTTCAGTACTTCTATGGAAACTGAAGACCCTATTATCCACATTTGTGGAAACCTTATGCATGAGCATAGTTGGAGTTTTTCCCAGGAAAAAGTACAGGTTGGGGAATAACAAGTCAAAATAAAAACTGAGCCTTGAGTCGGTCTCTAATATTGGATGTGAGTCATACAAGTCCAGATTTGGAGGAAGTAAGAATGCTCCTTGTTTTTACTACAATCCCTATTATTAACACAGGCTGCTGCAGGAATGAATGAATGTTCAGGAAATACATATAGAAGAATTCTCTTCTCAAAGAGTTAGTATATTTTAAATAATGTAGTTTTAGTTCATGATATAAATTATTGTGATAAGGGGAGTGCTTCTGTCCTTGGCATCTATGAACATATGATATATTGCTGGACATTGAACAAAGCTGCTGAAATGGATATAGCTTGAGCTCTCCAGTCCAGGAGGCACTATATAGATACTAGTTGACAGTAGACTTGTAGAATCTCGTTTGAAAATATTCTTGAAGCCATCTGGTCCAACCCATACCTCTATAAGAATTCCTACTAAATCATTCTTTACAAGTGGTCCTCTGTAGGACCTTTGTAGGAAAAGAAACTCATTACTTCCCAAGGCAACCCTGTGTGCCTATGGCTAGCTTTCATTGTTGGAAAGTTTTTCCCTATATCAAGTCTAAAATAGCCTTTTCAACTTGTACCCATTGATCCTACTTCTGCTCTCTGGAGCCAAGCAGAAAGCTTAATTCTTCTTCCATGTGGCAATCCCTCAAATATTTAAAGGATGCTATTGTTTCTCTTATATCTTCTCTTTTCTAGGCTAAATATGCCCAGTTACTTCAAGTGATTCTTCAATATGTTCTTTAGGCCTTGAACCATCCTGATTTCCTTCTCAGGATGCAGCCCAGTTTGTCAATGTCTTTCCTAAAATGTAGTTCTCAAAATTGTACATCATATTCTAGATATGGTCTGACCATGAAAGAATTCAATTGCATTATAAATCCAATAGTGTTATCTTCCCATGTTCTAGAAACTTTGCCTTGATTAATGGAGATTAATATCTTAATAGTTGTAGCTGCTATGTTGTACTGTTGAGTCATGTTTAACTTGTAGTCCATTAAAACCCCCATTTTCCTCAGACAAATGATTGTCTAGTCATGATACCCTTGTCTGTATTTGTAAAATTTTGTTTTGTTTTTAATCCAAGCATAGGACCTTATGTTTATCTCTAAAAATTTCATCTTAATAAACTTGGCCCATCATTCTATACTATTGAGATCTTTTTGGAGCCTAATGCTGTCCTGGAACATAGTAGTTTTTCCTCCCAACTTTGTGTCATCTGAAAATTTGATAAGAATGTTATCTATGACATCACCCAAATTTTTCACAAAAAAGTCAAACAGCATAGGGATAAGAATGAATCCCTGGAATATTTGATCAGAGATCTCTTTCCAAGTTCACATGGAGCCATTAATCTTTGAGTTTGCCATTCAATATTCCAAATCCACTTAACTGTACTATTGTCTCACCCATATCTTTCTATCTTGTCTATAAGGATAACAGAACAAACAAATATTTTTCTAGAATCTAAAAAAATTAATAATACATTCTACTTTTCTGCAAAAAATCTAAGTAAAGCTCACTGATTTATATTTTGTTCACCCAACCTCTTCTTGTACCTACTTCTAGATTCTGTGGCCTTAGATTGGATTGGATGGTAAGAAATAGAAAGCTAGGATTGCTTTGGTTGGACAGATATTTCACATCTGCTATAGGTCTGTGGTTATGGGAGTAGAGAGAAAGGTAGAATCTTGGAATTACTACCAAGAATCAACAAGGATCTCCTATGCATCTAGACACTCACTGCAAGGGACCATTTCTGGGCTTGAGAAGATGGTTATTTAGTGAGGAAGACAATTACTATAGCATTCTAATTATTTTCTCTATTTCTAGTTTCTTCCTTTTCCAAATCATCTTTCACACAACTGCCAAATATGATATTCTTAAAGAACAGATTTCACCATATGATTCCTCTTTCTCAAGAATATTCAATGGTTCTCTCTTGCCTCTAGGATGAAGTGTAAACTCTTCAGCCTTGCATTTAAAACCTTTCACTATATGACTCCAATTTATCTTTCTACCCTAATTTAGAATTGTTCTCCTTCACACAATCTGTTTCAGTCAATTGGTCTTCTTGCAGTTCTCCAAATTTGGCATTACATCTTCTGCCTCTACCACTTTGTCCAGGATGTCTTGCATGTCTGGAATGCACTCCTTCCTTACACTGATCCTACACTAAGCCTTTCTTTACCTCCTTCTTCCTCAAATGATCTAATATTTACTTATCTGTGTAAATGTTACATCCTCTCCTTTGCCCAGTAGAGTATGAACTCCTTAAGGAGAATATTTCTCAGCACCTAGCATCATGCCTTGTGGGCTTTAAAATGCTTGTTGAATTAAATTAGATACTTGTTGAATTTCAGAGTAACAAATAAAAATTGTAAATACAATAGCTAAGTTCCTAATTATGTTATACAAACATTTTAAATTTTGTTTCAAAAGTTTGTTTCTAGATACCCCCAACACATACCTCTTAGTAAATAAAATGGATTCAATTTTGGGGAACCTGTCTCTGATAACATCAATATGGTCCCACAAATGAATTTGGCTTGTTTCAGTCTTCTCTTCTCTGTTCCTAAGCAACAAGCCCCTAATAAACTTTTTTTAAACAAAAAGCACTTTAAAAACATGCAAATGTGCAGGTGGTATATATGTTATCCGTGTAGATTATATGTGTCTACATGGATCTGACTCAGTAAGGTTTATAGGGAGTTGTAAATAGATATCTCCAGAATCTCCCCTCTCTATCGCTCTCCAAAAGACTTTGATTCATGCCAGTAGGGAAGCAAGAGATTGGCACTACAAAGCTGCCTGCTCTGCTTTCCTCAGAAAAAAACATTACTGGGATAGAATTATATCTATCTGCCTCTAAATATTATCAGTGTAGGAGAAATAATTTTTAGGTTGAAGCTACACTCCTGATTTCTATCCCTTAACAGAAATGTTCCTACCTATATATATCTAAAGCTTGATTCCCTTCTCACCAAAAGATACAAAGTCACATAATAGCAAAAATTCCATTTATCTAAGTCAATATCAAGCAGAAATAAAAAAAAATTATATATAAGATTTGTGATATATGATATGTAACATTATTACAGATAGATTAGATTAGAATCTATCAGACTATATACAAAGTAAATGAGCTCCCACTAGAAATGAGGTATTTCAACCCAGCGGAGAGACAGAGACACACAAGGAGACAGAGACAGAGAGAGACAGTGGGAGATAAAGTGAGAGAAAAGGCAATTCCCTGAAATCTCTAGCATGGTTAATTAGAGATAGGGGCATGATCAGGGTGGCAGTTCCTTTACATGTTACTTTCTTTCTGGACTCTTGCTCTCCTTTCAAGGACCTTTCCTTCAAGAGAAAGTGGAACTTCATGTTAGATAACAATTTCTCACCAGTTCTATTCCCCATAAAAGCAAGAGTATTGAGTAATTACTCTCCACCAATGAAAAGAGGCTTAGGTAAATAGGTTTGAGAAATAGGTTACATGAATAGAAAAGGGACTCTTGACTTCAAACCCCAAATAACAGGGAATAAGAGTATAGTAAGAGAACCTCCCTTCTTTTTTTAAAAAAAACTTTTTAATTTTGAAATTAAGAAATAAAACAAGCATTTCCATAACAAAATAGGGTAGAAAAAAAGAGGATTGCACATGAAACTGAATGTACAACTTACTTTTTCTTTTAAATATATGATAAAGTTGTATATCTTTTATCCCCCTCCCTCCCTCCCACCTGAGATGGCAATATCATGAGATACAAATATGTATATATGTATATATGCACACACATCTACTACATACATATATACACATATTCACATACATAGAATAAGACAACATATACACAATCCATATATAACATATACATACATACATATAGAACACACACATATATAATATAGGACACATACATATATACAGATAATACATGCATATGTAATAATACATGTATGTGTGTTTTTCTATCCATACTATACATACTTCTATTGATCAGTTCTTTTTCTGGATACAGATAGCATCCTCTTTCATAGGTTCTTTGTAGTTAATTTGGTTATTTATAATAGTTAAAAATGACTTGCTCACTGAAAGTTATACTTAAAATAATTGCTATTACTCTATATGACATTCTCTTCTTTATGCTCATTCTGCTCTTTATTATTTTGTACAAATCTATCCATGTTTTTCTAAAATCATTGATTTCATCATTTCTTATGGCACATTTCTTAACTATTCCTCTATTGATGAACATCCCTGCAGTTTCCAGTTCTTAGCTACCATAAAAAGAGCTATTATTAATATCTTAGGACATATGCTCTTTTCCTTTTCTCCTAATTATCTTGGGAAATAGATATAATAGTGGTATTGCTGGGTCAAAGGGTATAAACAGTTTAATGACTTTTTGGTTATAATTTCAGAACAGAGAGCCTCCCTTCCTAAAACAAAACAACTCCAAAGATAAATAGGGAGGTTCTAATAATATTAGAAGAGTTGAGAAACTTCAGGGAAGGTAGTATCTCTATAGAACATTCTCCTATTTACCTTTTCCTCCCTCACACAACTGTACCTGTATGCCCTATTGCATGGTGACCCTTAGGTCCCAATACTTACAATTCCATGACCTCTTCACAGATTGTACTGGTACTAGATGCTTGCCCAGTTACTGTCTCCTTTTCTTCTTGCCTCTGTCTCCTGGAACCAATATCTGTGATATACATTTTTCTCAACAATACCTGAACTTCATCAGTCAGCACTTCTGCCCCAGATTTGTGGCAATGGGAGAAAGCTATCATCAGCTCAGTATTCATATGCTATTGTCCCTGGTGTTTTGGGAGTTCAGAGATAATGAAATTTCCCATTGGAAGGTTTAACAGAGGAGGAAGGAATTGGGAGGTAGAGGAGAAAAGGAAGGGCATTCTTGGTCTGAGGGAACAACATTTACTAAGAAAAACAGAATGAGTATGGTGTGTACAGGGGATAGTAGCAGATATAGCCTGAATGGAGCAAAGGAGGATAAGAGTAGACAGAAGGATGTGGCCAACTAAAGGGTATCCTTGCATCTCAGTCTGAGCCTGGATTTAATAGAAACAGGATTCATTGTAAATTTTTGAACAGAAGAGTGCCATAATGGAGGCAATATGTATAGTGGATAGAACTCTGAACTTGAGTTTGTTGTATGACTGGAAGCAAATCACTTACCTCTCAGAACTTAAATTTCCTCACTTGTAAGATAAGGGCAAAGGGATTATATATAAAATCACAAATTATTATTATGTATGGGTTGGATTTTTAAAAACATATATATTAAATTTAACAGTTTATTTTTCTTTTGGAGATTTTCCTTTTGATATTTTCTATGTATTTTTGTTTTTAATTAATTTTTTCAGTTGTCAAGCATTTTTTTAATCTCTCTCCCCACTTAATGCTAATACTTGTATTACTTTCATCATTAGAGTTGTGAAGAAAGTGCTTCACAAAGTTTGAGGTATTATAACCAATGGGAGTTGTTGCTAATGAAGTAACATTCTAGAATGCAAAATCTAACAGAGAGGAAAGAATGAGGATGGATTATAAAGGAGAAGAATTTGGTGATAGGAAGATCAGAAATGAAATTGTTTTTAATAATCCATGTGTGGAATGAAGAGGACCTGAACTAAGATGATAGCAATGGGAAAAGAAAGAAAAATTAGAGAGATAACAAAAAAGAACCAATAGCACTTAGAGACAGAATGTATCTGGGGGTTGGAGGACAGGGGGAATATAAAAGCATTATGTCAAAGTTTTTATCAAAGTTTATATCAAAGAGTTTAGTGAAGAGTTTGGGAAGACTAGTGATTTGAATGATGAAAATGGAGAAGCTGTAAAAGCAAGATGATGGGTTCATTTTTAGAAGTGTTGAATTTGAAGTCATGGCAGAGCATTCAGGTAGCAGTTTCTGATAGCTAGCAATAGAGAACTAGTAGTGGTGTGAAGGTTCACAAATTGATATGTAGATTTGGAAATGACCTCTAAGTTGTGATATAGATTTGTCATTTCAATACTCAAGGGATTAAATTTCTTTATTAAGCCAATGGTTCCCCATTTTTAAATGATGATAGCTCATCTTTTTTTTTCTTTTTTTAAAAGAAAAAAAACATTGTTATGATTCCCAACTCTTCATAAAATAACCTATACACATATTTAGTTCAAATTTTATTCAAATATGATTAAGAATTTACTGCAGATAAATATTTGCAAATTTCACATTTATAACTTATATATGCATTTTTTATAATGATAATAATATTACTAATATGATGGATAGGCATTTTAAGGCAAAGATTCCCAGAACATGGTGTCAATGATAATGTTGATATTTGTGATTAATTTTATACCATTAATCAGGAGGGAAATTTTGCATTTATAGTTGCTACTGCAGAAAACTCTGCTTCACACAAATAAGATATTCAGAATGTTAGTACAATGAGTACCAATTTGTTCAATAAACCAGATAACTCTTTCATGAATAGTCAAAACACAGTAAGAGTTTTAAAATGCAATTGCGATCCAATTCAATATCCAAATTCAAATATATCCACATACTATTATAAGATTAGTTTATTAACCATTTCTCTTCAGATGGAATAAGACAGAATGTCTCACATTTTTACATTGCATGTGGTTATTGATAATTTAGATTTCTTTCTCTGAAAACTACCTATTTATGTCCTTTGACCCCTTATCATTAAGGGCCTTATTCTTACAAATTTGGCTCAGTTCCCTATATATCTTAGAAATGAGAACTTTATCAGAAGAACTTTCTGCAAAGATTCCCCCCTCCAAATTTCCTGCTTCTCTTCTAAATTTAGCAACATTTATTTTGTTAGAACAAGAATTTTACACAAATAAAATTGTCTATTTTACCTACTGTGAACCTCTCTATCTCATTTAGTCATGAATGAATTCTTCACTCATTCATAGGTCTGGTTGGTAATTTCTTGCTTTTTCCTCTAATCTTTTTTTTTTTTAATGTCTGATTCACATATACATTTGGAGTTTGTTTTGATATACAGTATGAGATGTTGGTTTACATTTAATTTCTATAAACATTTTCCCAACATTTTTAATCAAAAAAGTGAGTTCTTGATCTAATAGGTAGGATCCTTGGGTTTATCAAGCACTAGATTACTATAATCTTTTGCTTCTGTGTATGTCATGTCCCAAATCTGTTCTATTGTTTAACCTATCTATTCCTTACCCAGGACCAAATTGTTGTTGACAATAATGGCTTTGTGGAATGATTTGGAATCTGGAATTACTAGGCTTTCTTTTCACCTTTTTTCATTAATTCCCTTTTAATTCTTAACTTTTTGTTCTTCCAGATAAATTTTGTCAACTATCAACAATTACAAGGAACTATTCCCCCCTTTTTTTCAAATAGTTAATGTAGTATCTGAATTAATTGTTTTTTAAACGCTTGATAGAATTCACTTGTAAATCCATCTGTGTCTGTTTTTTTTTTTCCTTTGGGAGTTCATTAATGACTTGTTAAATTTCTTTTTCTAATATAGGGTTATTTAAGTTCTCTATTCTTATAAACAGTCATACATTTCATTTAGATTGTCAGTTTTATCAGTATCTACTTGAGTGATGTAATGCTGAATAATTGTTTTTATTTTTCTTGGTTATGAATTCATATTTTTCATTTTTGATACAGTAATTTGGTTTCTTCCTTTTTTAAAAAATGAAATTAGCTGATATATCTGTTTTATTGTTTTTTCTTTCAAAAAAACAGCTCCTACATTTTTTTGTTTTGTTTTTTGTTTTGCTTTTAGCTTTATTAATTTATTTCTTGGTTTTCAGGATTTGTATGTTGGTTTTTTATTATGGGATTTTAATTTGTTGGTTTTCAAGTTTTCTCAGCTGCATGTCCAATTCATTAATCTGCTCTTTCTCTCATCTATTGATCAAAACATTTTGAGAAATACATTTTCACTTACTTACTACTTTGGCTATATCCCACAAATTTGACATGTTGTTCCATTGTTGTCACTTTCTTTAATGAAATTAATTGATTGTTCCTATGATTTATTCTTTAATCAAAAAAATTTATGTGGATTCAATTATTTAGTTTCCAAATTTTTTAATCTTTTTAAATTTAAAGGGATTAGCATTAAAAGGATTTATTAAATGCAGTTTTTATTGAATTGTGATTGGTAAAAGATATGCTTAATGTTTCTTTTTTTTTCTGCATTTTCTGCATTTTTGCATTTTTCTACATAAGATTCTTATGCCCTAATGCATGCTCAGTTTTTTAACAAAAGTGTCATATAGACCTGAGAAATAGATATACTTTTTTCTATTTCTATTAAATATTCTCCAGAGATCTATCATATCTAACTTTTCTAAAATCCTATTAGGTCTATAATTTACTTTATTTTTGTTTGGATTTATCTAGATCTGTAATGAAAAAATTGAGGTATCTCACTATTGTAATTCTACTGTGTAATTCTCCATGTAGCTCATTTAACTATTCCTTTAAGAATTTAGATGCTAAACCATTTAGTACAAAATGTTTAGCACTGATATTTATTCATTTTCTATGGTACCTTTTAGAAAAATGCAGTTTCCTGTTTATCTGTTTTAATTAGGCCTATTTTTGTTGTTGCTTTGTCTAAAATCTATTGCTACTCTTGCCTATTTTACTTCAACTGAACCATCATAGATTCAGTTCCATTCTTTTATTTTAACTTTATGTGTATCTTTCTGTTTCAAGAGTGTTTCTTGTAAACAACATATTGTTGGATTCTGGTTTCTAAGCCATTCTGCTATCTGCTTCCATTTTATAGATGAGTTCATGACATTCAAATTCTTGGTTATGACTGCTAATTGTGTATATCCCTCCATCATGTCTTAATTTTTTCCTATTCTTTTCCCCTCCCCCATCTTTAAGAATTTCTTTTACTTCTGACTAATCTCTCTCTTAATCTACCCTCTTATTCTTTTCTCTTCTCCTACCTTCATTTCCCTGTTTAGTAAATTGTATTTCTATAGCCACCTATATGTGTATGTGTACTCTTCTTCCTTTGACCAGTTCAAATATCACCAGTTCTCTGTTTCTGTCTTTATCTCTCTCCTTCTCTCCTATTTATTATATTGTCTTCTACTTTCTAGCTCAGTGCTTGGATCCATCACCACAAACTCTCTGGAGCCATAAAGTGGAAGTAATAATCCTTGCTTTATGTACTCCTCAAAGTGGTATCTGGATCTGGAGCCAGAAAAGTTGGGTTTGAATCCACATTCTGCCATTTAATTCCTGGGTCACTTTGGACAAATTACTTAAATTCTTTGAGCCTCTGCTTCCTCATTTGTTGAATAACCACAGGCAGACAAGATGATTTCTAAGATCCCTTACAATTCTTCATAATCCCATAATCCAAAGACTTTAAGGTCCTAAATGAAAACGAGCTGTTATTATCATGTCCTTTCCTTCTCTTTTCTCTTTTCAGTTTCTTCAAGTCCTTTCAAACCCCACTACCTGAGCAGGAGTGCAGTTTGGGGAAAAGAGACCAAGAATGGGAGCTGGGACTCAGGATTCCATTCCTTCCTTATTGGATAACCTTAAGCCAGACTTCCAGGTATCAATTTCCCTTTCTGGATGATAGTGTCAGACCAATTCTGAATAGGGATAGTACCTCACTAGGGAAGAGGGTGTGAGATTTGCTTTTAGAGAAGATGGATTTAACTTTCAGCTTTGCCATTTACTATGTAGATAAATCCCTTAATTTTTCTAGACTTTAGTTTCCTCATCTATAAAATAAAAGGATTAGACTAGATGGCTTCTGATCTACTTTCCAGTTCCATATCTATGAGTTTATGCACTTAAAACTAGATGAATTCTAAAATTCTTTCTCCAAGTTTATGGCATTATAAGAAAGGGAGAAGGGAAGGGAATAATGATGTTCTTGGAAGCTGAAAAAGCTGGATTCTTGAAATGCACAAGGGAGAGGATATTGTCCCAATGAACCCTCTCATCTCTGGCCTCCCCTTCAGTCTTCCTTAGATTTGTGGTTGTTATTGAATTGTTCCTTCTGCCATTTGTCTTTGGAAATGAGGACATCCTTTGGGTAGTGGGAAGCAAATCATAAAGTCCAGTCTTCCCCTGGGAGAGGTGGGACTGGGGTAAATCATGCTCCCTTCCCCTAAACCTACACCATATTTTTGTAATCCTCTTTATCATAGACCATTCTGACAATCTAATGAAGCCTATGGATCTCTTATCAGAATATTTCTAGATGCATAAAATAAAACATATAAGATTATAAAGAAAACCAAAGATTAGTGAAAATTAATATGTTATTTTCCCCCCTCCAAGTTCATGGGCTCTTGGAAATCTATATATGGACACACATGAAGAATTACTGCTGTAGAAGCTCTAAAGACAAAAAAGATGGAGAGGAGAGGGAGGGCAGCCCATGGAGAAAGGGGAGAATGGAGAAGGGGTTGTTGGTGCCAGGCAGCAACAGATAGTGATGATGAGATGTCAGAGATGGTGATAGTATATGTTCATCTGCTAATTGTACAGATAAGATTTACAGCCCTTTTTTGAGAACCAGTTGATATTAGCAACCTGTCTTTCCCCAGCTTTTTGCCTAAGCTCAGGGCCCCTGAATTATAGTTCCAACTTAGGCTTCCCAGTGGGCAACACTGATCCTGTTCTTTGACAAATGTCCTGGCCTGCTCTTTGTACTGTGCCATTCCTTTCTGGTTCTACTTTCAGCTTGGGAAAATGGAAGACTTACAGCTGTGACTAGGGGAAATGGGGACCTCTGGCTGAATTCAGGGTGCTCTCTGCTCTTTTCTCTTGGCCCAAGCCATATCTTAACTCTGCCAAATGCCCCTGGCCAACCTGGCACAGCCTAGTGCAGCTCTAATGAGGCCACCAGAGTTTATTTTTCTGCAGGGCACACTTAGCCAGGGCTAATGACTCCTTGCATTGTGCCTGAGTGATGTCCCTGATGTCTGGAATAAACTGAAATGTAGTTATCTGGTACCTTCTTTCCAGCCAGCTGGGAGACTCTGACAATGGAATTATCAGCTCTCTACCCACCCCCTCCCCACCCTGCCATACCACATCCCAATCCCTTTTTGCTGCTTATAGTGAATTGAGGGGCAGCCCTCAATGCCTGGAGGGGGCTGCTGGCTTTTGTTTCAGTCACAAGAGTGGAATAAGATTGGATGTGCCCTGCTTAGTATGTGCATGGGGGTAATAATGGTCCTGTGGAAAAGATGGGCACTCCTTGGCACTTTAGTTGGGCTTAACTAGCCATTTCCATGATGATTCCTTCCATCTCCTACAGTATTCAGGACCTCCTATTGGCTGAGACCAAGTTTGCTCCCTCAGTTGCCTCCATTCAGGGCTAGAGAAGTCCTTTTCTAAGATAACCAACTCCCAAACAAGTCTCAGGTGAAGCTCCTGTCCTCTGTGACTGTGGCATTTACTTATTTCTTTATTAGATCATTACAGTGCCTGTCCCCCAGAGTGCCTCCATCATGGCACTGATCCTTCCTGCTTCCAACCGAACGTGGCTGATAGCACCCCAGACTGATGGATAAGCCCTCTGTTCAGAGAGCAAACTGTTCTGTTAACAGTGTCATTAATAGGATGTAAAAATAATGCAAGCGAACCCTAGTGTATCATATCTTGCCTGCTTGCAAGTTTGGGGCTACCACAAAGCCAATTACATCCCTCTTAGCAACAAGAATCTGTTTAGTGAAAGCCTGATCTCTAGGTTTTCCTCTAACAGGGCTGTTAGGACTGGCTCCAGACAGCAGCATCATAATGGGGTTCCACTGTATTTAGCTCATTTTTCTGATCTGAGATCAACCAAAAGCCGGGACACAAAGGACTGAATCATCTCTCCCCTGGTTGAGCACACGGATCTCTGAGAAACAGCCTGCCTCCCTACCTTGGCTTTTTAGGCAGAGGAAGAGCTGGCCTGTAAATTGGTTATGATTGTTAATTTTGCTTACTCCCCCTCTCCTCTAATACCTTGCTGCATCACTCACCCCCTTTCTTTCCTGCATCCTCAGTCCCTTCCTCTCGCCTCCTCCTTCCCCCTACCTACCAGGATGCTCCGGTTTCCACTATATTAAAAACAAACAAACAAAAACCTCAACAATAAACATACATGCCCTTTCTAGGACCCGCTTTCCCCTTGAGATACCAGGCTCGCTTTCCCTCTCACAGTCAAACCTTTCAAAAAAAAAGTCCTTTGTGTTTTTCTTCCACAATCTCAGTTCTCATTCAATTTGGCTTCTGCCTGTGGTCTTTCCCCAAGTCTCATCTTCCTTGACACTCCCTTCACCCCTACTCTCCTCGCTTAACTTCTGTGTGTGACACTGCCCTCTCCTGGCTTCCTCCACTTGTCTCATCCCTCCCTTGATGTTGAATACCCCTTCCATCCCATTAGAATTGGTGCCTCCAAGAGCTTGCCCTAAAGCCCTCCTCTCTTATTTTTCTACCTTTCTCTCTACATGAAATTATTAGCTCCCCTAACTTTGGTTGTAATGTCTAAGCAATGGACTCTTGGAATCTCTAGTTTCCTTCAAGACAGAACCCAAGTACTATCTTCTTAATGGGGTTTTTCTTGATCTATCCAGCCATGAGCGCCTTCTGCTTCCAAAGTTACCTTATATCTTTGTATGTGTTTTATATCTAGCTGTATATGTATTTTCATTTACTGAGAGGCACATATTTTTGTTCTCATTAGAATGTAAACTCTGAGTTTTTGCTCTTGTAGCCCCAGTGCCTAGCACAATATCAGGCACATAGTTAAGTGCTTCATAAATGTCTGGATTAACTTTCAAATGCGTATCACCGTTCTTGATTGTTCCCCTGAACCTCCACCTGAATGCTTTATTAGCACTTAACATTTAGCATGGGTTATAACTAAGTAGCTGTAAGATGGTCCAGAATGGGTTTTAACTAAGTCCCAGAGACCAGACAGATCTTAATTAGTCAGTTAGTCCAACAATTAGCATTAATGTCTCAGGGCCATAACAGGTAACTGGGATTGATTTCAGCAAAAGAAAGTCCTAGTAGGCAAATAGCTGATATGGGGGAGATCTGGTCCAGATTATGGGGAACCAGTCATAGGATTAGAGTTTAGTGGCAGGAATATAGTCTTTGAAAAGACAAGAGCATGGAGGGGGTAAGGGAAGGCAATATCCCAATTCTGAAGCAATAGGATTTCTTGGTAGAGATTCAGATGCAACCTGTTATTTAGAATTGGGTTACATGATAAATGTCCAGTTATTAGAAGGACAGTACAAGGCAGCATAGTATAATAGATAGAATATTGAACTTAAAGTCAAGATCTGCTGCATGACTTTCAAAAAGTAATCAAGTTCTCTAAGCCTCAGTTTACACATCTGTAAAAGTAGCATAATGCTTATAATATTATTCTATAATAATATAATCCTATACTATTATTCTATAGGATCAAATATTAATACAATATAGTAGAGTATAATAAGGTATAGTATATTTAATATAGCATAATTAATATAAAATAATACAATATAATATTATATAGCAAATGTAATATAGTATAACATAATATAGTATAGTATATATAATATAGTATGTATAATATTACATATGTATATATTATGTGTATATATATGTATATTATAATATATTATAGTGTATATATAATACAGTATAGCATAATAAAGTATAGTACATATATAATATATGTAATACATATATAGTATAGTATATATGATATAATATGTATAATGCAGTATAATATAGTATATGATATGGTATTGTATAACAAAATGTAATATGGTATAGTATAACATATATAGTAATATAGTACCTCACTCACAGAGTTATAAGGTTCAAATGAGATAATATATGTAAGGAACAAAGGGCAACAAGAGGTCAGAGCTCACATAAATCAGATTAAATTTGAGGTAAGGGCTGACCTTCCCAATTGGGGTGAATGTAAAGTTTTTCTCTCTTTGGCTTTCCCTTCATCCCAGAGGAGTTTCAAGGAAAAATAAAACAAATCTTAGATATGTGTGGTTCATGTCCAAAGGTCTCCTTAAAATGGAGGTGACAAAGTCCTCTAATAGTAATAATGACAATAATATTAATAATAATAATTAAAACGAGAGTTCAGATTGTATAGTGCTTTAAAGTTTTCAAAACACTTTATAAATATTAGTCCATTTTCTCCCTTATAATAATCCTGGAGAGGTCAGGTGATTTTCCCAGGGTCACACAGCTATCAAGTGTCTGAAGCTGAATTTGAATTCAAGTCTTCCTGACTCCAGATCCAGCACCAGAAACTGTGAAAAAAATAATTACGCTCACACCCCCCCCCAACAAAATATCTCAATGGCTTGTTGACACTATTATACTCTCCACAGAAAGCAAACTTGTGCAGATGAAACTTCTGAATAGATATTTTGCACCAATTTTAGACTTTGCATTGACATTGTCCAACCCTGTTCCAAGATCCAGATTTCCTGACCAGCCAGGACATGACCCTCATTGGTCCTTTAGCTAAGATGATCTTGACAGTATTCATCTTCTCCTCTTGTGCAATGTTGCAGAAATTGGGCTTATGGCCAAATCTAGAACACAAGACCTCTCAACTCATAAAGTTATTGCCAAGGTTAAAAGGATTTCTCAAGTTCAATGACTGGTAATTGGCCTGTGCTTTGGGAAAGAAGCAATTGGGTACTCAGGGTTTCCAGGACAAGCACATTTCTCAATGCTATGTACTTGTACTGCAAATAAAGTAGAGGAAATAAAAGGAGAAGATGTGATCCATTTCTGCATTTTTTATAGGTTACCTCATTATAGAGGAGAGAGGTTTCAAGAAAAGAGTTTAAACCTCTGATTCAGTCATCAGTTACCTTCAAGATTTCTCCCCCAAACCTGGAGAGACTTACATGAATTGATGAAAAGTGAAGTGAGCAGAACCAGGATAGCATTGTACACAGTAACAATAGCTTTGTGTGATGATCAACTATGACTGACTTGGGTATTCCCAGCAATACAATGATCCAAGACAATTTTAAGATCTCATGAGAAAAAAATGTTATTCATATCCAGAGAACTAACTCTAGCATTAAAGTATACTTTTTTCTGAAGCATCCTATTTTCACTTTTTTTTCATGTTTTTTTTCTTTTGGTCTGTTTCTTCTTTTACAACATGATTAATGTGGAAGTATGTTTTCTATAATTGCATATATATGTATGTATATATACATATATATATATAAGTATTATAACCTATGTCAAATTGCTTACCATCTTAAGAGAGGTTAGGGAGAAAATTTGGAACTAAAATTTAAATGTGTTAGAATTTGTCTTTACATGTAATTAGAAACAAAAAAAATGCTTTAAAAAATCTCACCTTATCCCAAAACCTCATTTCAATCCCATCATTTCTCTCAGTAAGGAGCTAGAGTATGTGCCGAGCTCCACAGGAAGTACTTCAGTTCAGGAAACTTGGGGGAAGAGTATCTGCTGATTATATCTGCTACATATAAATGACCATTGTTATTTTTACTACAAATTCATCACCATATAAGCTCAATCACCAAAGAATAAGATGAGAGCACCGGAATAGCACTAGAATAGATCTATATCCACATAAGATATAGATATCTTTTTTCCTCCAAAAGTAAGACTTAGCTTAAGAAATTTTGACCAGGCAGAGAAATAAAATGCCACTTTGGGGCCTGATCACATTACTGGAGACCAACATTGCTGGCATGTTTTCAACATATCTATTCATTATTTCAGTGGTGACTCTGCTGATATATTTCCTCCATTAATGTAAAAGACAACCTATCCAAGTCTTCATGTTCTGTCTGATTCTTGCCCACATTCTTCCCTCATCCTCCCCAGAGGTGTCACCCAGTATTCTCCTTCTGAAGACCTTCAAGCAGGTCTTTTTTACATTTTATGGGAACCACTTTGCTTTTCCATCTGTTCTTACTCAACCCTGCTACATGATCTTTCCACCTCCTTTTTTGATCATTTATTTTCTTTCTGTTATCTAATAAAATGGAATGTAATAAAGAAAAATGTAAAATCTTAGCCACAGTCTCCACCTACTCTTCTGATTGGTCTGTTATTCTTCACAATATTCATTAGAAAAAGAGTCCACAACAGATATACAGATTCTGACACCCTCCATCCCCAGTTTTTTTCAGATTCTTTTTGGGTGTTGACTTCCCTTGTTGGAATGAAAGCTACATTTGAGACAGGGGCTAGCTTTCTCTTTGCTTGTATTTATATTCCCATAGTCTAGTACAAATACTGGTGCTCAGTAAACATGCTCTCTCTATTTCTCTCCTCTTCTTCCTCTTTTCCCCTTTCTCTGTTTTTTGCCTCTCTCTCCCCCATCTTCTCTCTCTTTCTCTGTCTCTGTCTGTCTCTGTCTCCATTCCTGTCTCTAGCTCTCTCTGTCTGTCTCTGTCTTCTGTCTCTGTCTCTTTTTTTCTGTCTTTCTCTCTGTGTGATCTCTGTCTATTTTCTGTCTCTCTATTTCTTCTCTCTCTCTCTCCCCCCTAGGTTTGTCTCCCTGTTCTTTGTCTCTTTCTTTTTCTGCTTGCCTCTCTTGCTCTCTCTCTTTTTTTCCTTTTCCTTCCCCCCTTCTCTTTCTTCCTTTCTGCCTTTTTATGCCTCTTTCTCTCTGTCTCTATTTCTATCTCATCCTCCTAGATCATCTATTTAAATCAATTTCACAAACACAGGATAGAATAGGAGTAATTGGAAAGCAGTTCATCTGGAAAGCACCCTCATCAGGAAAGCACCCTCATCAACCAGGGTTTTAATAAATTACAATCTCAATATATCAATAGTGTGTTATAAAAGTCTCACACCAGCACTATCACCACCACCACACCCCAAAGGGAAGAGGAGGAAAGACTCATGTAATCTTCAACTGCATTAAGAAACCAGGACTGAGGGGTAATAGTTCTCCTCTACTGTTCCCTGATCAAATGATCACTGGAACATTGTGTTTAGTCTTGGATGCCATATTTTAGGAAGAACACTGATAAACCAGAGTAGATATTCTTTTTGTGTCATAGATTCCTTGAGTACTATGGTGAAACCTTTGGATCCTAGCTTAGAATAATGTTTTAAGCTTGGTGACTCAGTAAATAGAATTCCAGGTCTGCTATCAGGGGGACCAAAGTTTAAATTTAAATTTAATTAAAATTTAAACTCAAATATGCTGTGTGAATTTGGACAAGTCACTTAATTACTACTGCCTCAGTTTCCTCATTTGTAAAACAGGGATTTAGCACATATTTCCCAGGACTGTTGTAAGGGGGAAATGAAATAATATTTGCAAAATGCTTTACAAATCATAAAGCACTCTTTAAAAGCTAACTATTATTTAATTCAGAGGTCAGAACTAGAAACAGTGGGTGGAAGTTGGCACAAATTTAGGCTTGGCATAAGAACAATCTTCCTAACCCTGAGAGTCAGTCATACCAAAGTACAATTGGCAGCTACAGGACATGAATTCCCTCTTACCAGAGGTCTTCAAGAAAAAGTCAGAAAATGATTCATTTGCAGTTATACAAAGTAGCTATGGGTTGGACTAGAAAGTCTTGAACATTCTTTCCATCTTTAAGAATTTGTGATTCTATTAAGAATTGGCACCCAAGCTGCCTTAATTCGGACTTAATGATGTACTATTGTGTAGATCTTTTTAAATTCCCCCAGATTTGGGGAGATGTCCAGAGTCTAGAGTGAGTTCAGATAGGGATTAAATTGTGCTAGTTTATTGGACAAGGGGGCAGCAAACTAAACAGATCATTGCAATATTCACTTTGAACACTTCTTTCCACTAAAATCAGTTCATCTCCCCAACTTACCTAATTTTGCTAATGGCACTGCTATTTTTTAGTTACACAATAATGCAAGCTAGTCATATTGGATCACTTCCCCTCTGAGGTAGAAGGAAGAACAGGCAGACAGAAATAGTTAGAATGACTGATAAATCTACCAGTGAAGCTCCTAACACCAAAGGAATTCTACACATCCCTATGCTTAGCCTTGACCTACTCATGATTGGTATATTCAGATACCTGGAGTTGACTTGTCCTAGGTTGGTTCATAAAGACACCAGACATGAAACTAACACCCTTAGGCAACTATGAATCAATCTATAGAATGAATAGAGCTTATTCCTGGGTTGTGGTTAGGTACCCAACTTCATTTCTTAGAACCAGATCAAGAATAGACTTAAGAGGGTTAGTGAGGTGGGAACCATGTATCTTTGTATCCTTTTTGTGTGAGAGTGAATGTTCCATATTTGGTTTGTTTATAGGTTATCAACAGACCTTTACAATTAGATTGAGGGTTATACAATTATACAATTAGGTTGTATAATTAGGGTACTTCTGTACCCTAAGGACCATGGTACTTTTCCATTGGATTTATAGCTGAAACATTTCATATGTGTGGTCTCCCCCAATTAGAATGTAAATTCCTTGAGTGCATGACTGTCTTACTTTTCTATTTGTACTCTCAGTGCTTAGTACTTAGTGCTTCCCACAGAGTAATTACTTAATAAATACTTTTTAAAAAATTCAATTAGAGGTCAGTTAGGACTATTGTTTTTCCTTGAGGTCTAAAATCAGATTGGTATACACAGGTTCAAATATCCTGTCATAATGATATCATTCTCACACTCACTTCTTCTTTCACCCTTCTTACTCCATTACAATTCAATCAGTTGTTAAAGTCCTGTCAATTTTTCCTTCAAAATGTTTTTTAATCTCTGACATTCTTTTATATTCCCATTGCCAAGCTTTTCTTTCATACTATACATACAAAATGTCTGAATATATCCAATAGCCTCCAAAACAGTCATGTCCCCCTCTCCTACTTACAGTCTCTTTCTACTCCTATTCATCACTACCAAGTCAAATATCTCAATGCACAATTTTGATTATATTGTTTCATTACCTGAAAACCTTCAATCACTCACTATTTTCTTCAAGTGTGAAATCTTTATCTTGATGTTCAAAGCTTTACACAATCTGACTCCTAACTACTCTCCAGCTTTTATCAGGTTGTTCCCCCTCATGTATATCAACCAAATTGGTTTTATTTGTCCTCCTCCCTCACTTGTTTCCTTCATATTTTTGCTTATGCTATTATTGCATCTGCTGAGAATACTCTCTTTCCATCTCTGCTTTGGAAAATTCTACCTATTATTCCTGGCTCAACTCCAAAATCACCACCTCTGTGAGGCCTTCTCTGATTCCCTACCAGTGATTTCTTTCCCCTTTTGAATTCCTATAGTAAATTGTGCCTCCTCTTACTGTACTTTTCATATTCTGCTTTGTGTTAACATTATAACCTGGCCTCTTCCTTCCTTTCCTGCCTTCTTACTCTTTACACCCTTTTGTATTACTCTATGATCAGTTGCTTTCTTTGTGTTTCTTCCAATTCCCTGTCCTTTTACTGGCTGACCCCAGGCCTAGAAGGCTCTGCCTCCTTTCTTAAGCCTCCACGCTTCCCTTGAATCTCCAAGATTCAAAATCCCTCTCCACAGGGGACGTTTCCCATTTCTTCCCTCTCTCCTTACTTTACCTTTTTCTTTTCTCAAATATCACTTTCCAAATAGTTATCTGCATGTCACATTAACCATTAGAATGGGAACACCTTGAGAGAAGGGACCCGGACTTTTCCTCTCTCTGTATCCCTATCCCTTAACACAGAGACTGGTACATAGTTATTTTTTGTGGTGGTCCTTTATTTTCAGAGAGGATCAGTGACAATCACAGGGTGATAGCTTGACTTGTGCGAGAAGTAGACTTAAATGAGGTAAAATTGCACAAAATCGTCAGTCTCACGATCTCTTCAGTGTCATCAGGGTCAAGACAAAAGTCAAGAAGATGGGGATGGCCTGGGATGCAGTGGATGACCTTGGGGTCTTTAATAGCTGACCAAGCTAGAAGTGCTCCACCTTTCTGGCATGTAGTAGGTTCTTAATAAATGCTTGTGGACTGATGTGCCTTATCTTCTCCCTTAACTCCAGGAGGGCAGGGACTGTTATCTCATTCATCTTTGTAGATTCCATAGCATCTAAAATGAGAGTTTGCACTTAATGGGTGCTCAATAAATATTCATTGGTTGAATGAATGAATGAATGAACTTTAAGTTAGGTATGGATATGCATGAGGTATGTGGTTATGATTGAGGAAGATGTGGAAGGAGGTAAGGGCAAAGAAGAGCAGATGAGACTTGTTTTTATCCTTGGAGGGGCAAAGGGCACTTGGCTAAACCAGCTCTAGAAATTCTTTTATAGATATTAGCCTAAGTCCAGAAAGTCAGGCCATATGGGTGAAAGGTGTAGGGAATTGTTAGTTCTTGCAAAGGAAGAGATTGGGGTGGGACCTAGGTTTGGAGATTCTCAGAAATGTGCAGAGGAAGTTCATCAAGGTTAATTCTTTGCTCTGGAAGGATGCAGGGCTACAGACCTTTCAGAGAAAAAAAAGAGCTTCATTTGGAGATTCACTTGGGCCAAATATAAGCTAAATGGTACTAGCCTATTAACTTTCTGTCAATCCATTCATCCATCCACCCATCCATCTTGGCTCCCTTCCTAGTGCTAGCTGGGTCTCTCTCCCTTTCCTGAAGACCTCTGACATTGCAAGTCAGTCCTGGGCTATTGACCCTGAGTGAGGAGGAGGAGGCAGCCAGGAAGGAACAGAAAGCAGTTCCGCTCATCCTGAATGAAGGCCCTTGGCAGTCACTGGCCTATTTTTTTAAACTTCTAAATTAAAATGAAATTGATCTTGTGCTAAGGGGCTGTTCCAACAGGGTCACTGGCTCTAGGATGTGGAGGCAGAGCCAGGGAAGGAAGGCAGGCTTCTGCTAAACCAGTTCAGCAGGGACTGGAGGCTTAGAAAGATGATGGGGGACTAGGGCAGGGGTTGGAGGAAGAAGAAGAAGAGGGAAGATGCTGGCTTCCAAGATATAGGAAAGCCTGCTTTGGGTCCAAGGATCCCAGGCAGACCCTAGAGAAAAGAACCAGTTGTTCTAAGAATGGAGAAGGGAGGATTAGAGAAAGTCTCAGGAGCTCAGATTTTCTCTTGCCATCACTTCTTCCAGATCTCTGCATCCAGGAATGAGTGAATTTGCTATCTTTTTTAATCCCTAAATTTCCAAGCCCTGATTTTAAAAATTTTTTCCTCCCATCTTCTCAAGTCCTAGGAACAATAGATTTCAAGATGTACCTCTTTCACTTCCTCCCAGGCAGCTGAGACATCCCCCAGTTTACAAATATTTATTAAACACTGACTAAGGTTTGAATCCTTCATCAACCACTGGGCTACAAATAAAGGCAAAAACGAGATCCCTGTCTTCAAGGAGCTTCCATTCTAATGAGGGAGACAACTGGCAAACAACTATGTTCATACAAGATTCATACCTGGTAAATGGAAGGCAATTTCAAAGGGAAGGCCCAAGCAATACTTATTTAAATGAGATGGAATTTCTTCAAATGCTTTGATTTATTTTGGAAGTCCATGCTTTGTGTCCAATCCACATTCTTTTAGGCAGAGCTGCTTAGTTCTTCCCAAGGATCTTAGAGTCCCTGACTAATAGATCCAAGAGTATTTCTCCAGTCCCAGAGAAGAGGATAGTTTGAAGGCTAGTATAAAAGTGAGACCTGATGCTGATTCTGCAACTGCCTCTGTTTTACTTCTGTTGTCATGATAAATCTTCAATTAAGAGAAACTGAGACAAAATTCCAAGTGTAATCTATTTATTAGCAAAACTAGTAACTGTCAATAAGAGAGGTCAGTGGTCATTAGTGACCAAAGATATGTATTACAGATAGAGAAATTTTTAAAATAGTTTTGTTACATAAGTTTATTACTGGTATAAAAAGGCTCTCCAGAATCCATAGTAATAAGGAAAACACAGAGTTTAATAACATCCTCTGGAAAGTCCCCTACCAGATAACCCGCCCCACCAACTCTATCACTGAGACCCAATTCTAGGAAAAATTTCTCCTGACCAGGTTGAATCATCTTCTGTCTTCCTTATCTCCTTCAAGAAGCAGAACCAGTATGCAGACTGTATCATTTGAGTACATTACAAAATTTTCTACTAAGGCCTATACAAAATAAATCCCAATTAAACCCTGGAAATTGACCTCTGTAAAACTCTTATCTATTAATCAATCAATAATCTAAACCACACTGTCCTTGGCTTTGATTGCTTCTTCAGGACACCACTGCCTTGGGGGCAGCCCTGTCCTGAGAGTCACCAAAGACTGGGCAAGAGTCTCATCTTTCCTTCTCTGAAGGAATCATAGAATCAAAAATTTAAGAGCTGGAACAGAATTTAGATAGTCTCTAGTTCAATGGTCTCCAAACTTTTTGGATCCTGAATTCCTATAAGTAAAAAACTTTTGAGCATGCATATTTAGTTATTTGTAAATTATATATGTATATATATATATATATATATAAATTTAATAACTAAATATATACATATTGGGATGCATGCTCAAAAGTTTTTTGAGTAGGGTATGGAATATATCTATTATATATTTATATCTTATATGCTTATAGTCCTATTATATAATTATAGTATTATTTATATTATATACTTATATTATTGCTATATATATTTAGCACATGTATCATTATAGTAATATATACATTTATTTGCATAACTATACCAATATATGCATATATATAATATATGTATTATTGTATGGGAGAGAAGAGGTATTAGGTTACCTACCAAACTGAAGGTGTACAAAATCTTTGTGCTGACATTATTATTGTATACTTGGACAGTATACCAGCACTATGCCAGGAAACTCAATTGCTTCCATTTGAAATGTCTTAGGAAGATTCTGAAGATCAGTTGGCAGGATAAGGCACAAGACACCAAGGTTCTTCCTTGAGTTAAGCTGCCAAGCGTTCAAGCTCTACTTCCAAGAGCACAATTCTAATGAGCTCCCATGTTGTTCAAATGCCAAACATACATATACTTAAAAAACTATTTTACAGAGGATTCACCCAAGGCAAGTGCTCACGTGGAGGTCAGAAGAAATGATAAAAAGAAACTCTCGAGGTTTACCTGAAGAACTGTGGACTTGATTATGAGACACAGGATAGTGGTATGGGACTGCCCAGCCTGGTGGACCTGCCTCCAGAAGGTACTGTGCTCTATGAGCAAAGCAGAATTGCAGTAACTCAAAACAAATATGAGATGTGCAAATTTAGATTTACCTCCACTCCAAATGTTCATATGGGCTATTTTGCCCAAGTTGTAGTAAAGCCTTCTGAGCTAGTATTAGTCTGGTCAGCCTCAGTGTGACACACTATACCTTGATCCCAACATAGTGATGTTATTTTGGTCCTCTCCAAGAATCTTTGTATTACTCAAGGACAACAACCTATGCATTACTGTACAAATAATTAAACTGCTTTGTGGCAGCTAACTAAATGTACACATATTAGGGGTGCATGCTCAAAAATTTTCTGATTAAGATATGGAATTCCGAACTTGGAGTCAAGGAGAGCTAAATTTGATTCTTGATTCAGATAATTAATAGAGTGATTCTGGGCAAATCACTTAATCTCTCTGTGACTCAGTTTCTTTATCTGTAAATGGGATTCTTCCAGGATTGTTGTGGGGATTAAATGAAAAAAGATATGTAAAGAGCAAATTTTAAAAACTCTTTAGAAATGCTAGCTATTTTTACAACATTGTAAACTACCCAAAGATAGAATTTTTAAAAGTATGAGATAAAAATGAAATATTTGATCCTAGAGTCAATAGGGAATTTCTGGACTTTATAGAGTAGAGGAATGACATGAGAAGACTTTCCATTTAGAATAATTCCTCTGGCTTTGGCAGCTATGTAGAGGATCAAATACAGATATGCAGGATGTAGCCTGAACTAGATGAAAATGGAATTGAAAAATATTACTTAAAATAAGTAAAAATGCAATAGAACAGAGATAACATTACATTTTAAAACTAAGTCAATACGCAGTTCCAGGGATTATAGATTAGCAATTCCAGTTTCTATTTGAATTGAACAGCACTGATAGAGAATATGAATTTTAGAAAGGAGAAAATCTGAACCAATAGGTTCATTAGGAAGCTATTGTGATAGTCTTAAAGAAGTGATGAGCTTCCAAATTAGGATAGTGACTGAGAAGAGAAGAACAGTAGATGAGGGAGATGCTGTGGAGAGAGAAATGGCAACAGATTTGGCAACCAGTTATGTAATGGGTGTGAGGGAAAGTGATGAGACAGAGAGAAGGCAGAGATTTTAAATCTAGGGGACTCTAAGGAGGGTGCTACTCTCAGTAATCTATTTTCTTAAAAATACTAGTCAGTTAAAAAAACACAAATAAACCCAATACCCCACACACATTAGTTGGCTTTATTTGAATTTTTTTTTTACAATTTTGACATGAATTTTAGTTTCGGTGCCAGAGCCATATTTTTTTTTAATCCTTCTTAGATGTGATCCTGTGATACTTAAAATAAAAATAAATAAAATATCAAATTAACAAATAAAAATTAGATGGAATGGTTATCTTTGTAAATTATACTAGATTATTAATTCAGTCAAATAATAAAATATTCATTTCTCAGGATTTGTTGGCCTATATTAAGGGATACCAGATATTTCATAGCAGCTTTCTCTTAAAATGTTTTTTTTTATTTATGCTGTTAAAAATTGACTAATTTACATTAAAAATACTTGGGAAGTTTAGAAAAGGGGAAAGTTGTAAGAGTAAGAAAATGTAAAGAGTTCTTTCATGCAGATTGCTTTTTATTATGCCTGTGCATCTTGTGTGACTCACTCTCTCTCAGCTAAAGTGAAGAGAGGGGACAGATGGTATTCCTACTCACCTATCCCTGCTCTGGGGTACAGACCCTTCTTTCAGAGGAGCACCTCTGCCCTCCTGCTCTGGTGGGGTGAGATAGGTTAGGGTAGGAGACAACTATGCTGGGAAGGGTTTGGAATTCTTTCAGTGGTATCTAGACTACCATTGCTGCATGTCCACAGGTGGTTTTTAGGTTGTGACTGTCCTAAGGGGACCAAAAAGTGGGAAGATTGTAAACTTGAAGAGCAGAGAAGGAGGCAGGTATAGTTCTGTTTCAGTCAAGTCTCAAAATAACTAGTATTCTGGTAAATGTTTAACAATTGACTAAAAAAGAAAAATAGCCATGACACACTTTTAAGTTTAATCTGAAGTTACATTTCCCTCATCATTTTCTTAACTTTAGAAAATCAACAAAATAATAAATTTATAATGTTTGCCAATTTCTGAGGTATAAATGGTCATACCGAAAAAAATTTACCATTGGTTCTTCTGATCCAGTAAGAGTTAGCTCCCAAATAATGACAAATACAGGCCATCTTCCCACAATGATTGATTACACAGTCCTTGGGGTCATACCACAGTGTCTGCTTTGAAAACTATTGATCAGTACAGCCCCTTATTTTGGAGAAGAGGAAACTGAAATCCAGAAAAAAAAATGAGAGCCCTCCCCAAGATTACATAGGCATACGTAAAAGAATTGGCTCTGTTCTTGTACTTTTCTAGGTAAGAGTACTGAACCTGGAGACAAGGGACAAGGTCTACCTTCTGATTGCTCTTTTTCAGGGTTCTTTGCTGGATTATCAGCCATATCACTGCCTTTAACTTTGAGTGAAACACAAGGCTTTACTCTGGGTCTTCTCTTTTCACTTACATTCTTTCATCTTACTATTATTATTTTGTTGTTATTCAGATGTTTTTCAGTCATGTCCAATTCTTTGTGTCCCCATTTCAGGTTTTCTTGGCAGAGACATTGGAGTGATTTGCCATTTCCTTTTCCAGCTCATTTGACAGATGAGGAAACTGAGGCAAACAGGATTAAGTGTCTTGTTCAGGGTCACACAGCTAGTAAGTGTCTGAGGTTAGACTTAAACTCAGGAAGATAAGTCTTCCTGATTCCATTTCCAGAATTCTATCCATTGCATCACCTAACTGCCCTTATTATGATTATTAATAGGCCTGATTTTCATGCCTATGCAAATGACTCCCCAACCTATATATCTAACACCCAATCTCTCTTCTGAGAGCCAGTATTGTATAATCAATAGTCCTCTGGCTATTTTGAACTGGGTGTCACATAAGTAATTCTAACACAAAATGTATGAAATAGAACTCATCTTTCCCCCAAAACTACTCTTTTCCCAGACCTCCTTATTTTTTTTTAAAACTTTTTTCTTTTAATAGTAATTATTTTTCTAATTACATGTGAAGGTGATTTTTAACTTTCATTTTTATAAGATATTGAATTTCAAATTTTTTTCTCCCCCTTACCTCCCTCCTCCCCATGCTAGCAAGCAATACGATGTAGATTATACGTGTACATTTATTTTAAGTATATTTCCATATGAATCATGGTAGAAAAGAAAAATCAGAACGAAAGGGAAAAAACATGAGAAAGAAAAAAAAAAGAAAAAAAGGTGAAAATAGTATGCTTCGATCTGCATTCAGTCTCCATAGTTATCTCTGGATGCGGTTGACATTTTCCATCCAAAGTATATTGGAATTGCCTTGGATCACTGAATTGCTGAGAAGAGTTAAGAGTCTATCGCAGTTGATCATTATATAATCTTGCTGTTATTGTGTACAATGTTTTCCAGATTCTGGACCTTGTTATTTCTATGGAGGACATCTCCATTCTTTCATTCACTCAGTCCACAACCTCAGCATCATCCTTGACTCTTCACACCCAATTAATTAATCAGATTAATTGCCAAATCTTGAGTGGGAGAGAGGTGATAATACATCAGCTTCAGTCATGTCAAGTAAAAAGTATGAGTAGACCATCAGGCAAAGATAGTAAATAAGCAGCTAGAGATATAGGACTAACACTCAAGGATCAGGACAGAAGTACAGAATCATAGGATTCTAAATTTTAGAGCCAGAAGATATCTTAGTGGCCATCTAGTCCTATGTTCTCATTTTATGGGTGAGAAAACACGCCTAGAGTGACTTGCCTAAGGTGACCCAGATAATGGGTCTCAGAGCTAAGACACACTCTCGGGATCCAAATCCAGGGTTCTTTCTACTTGACAAACAATGGCATAAAAGTGATAATCAAGGCCATGGGAGAAGTCTAGAAAGAGAAGGAAAAAACCCACATTAAATTCAGTTAATTCAACAAGCATTTTTTTTGGTCCACATAGGATAAAAAGAGAACAATGAGCCAGCAAAGAGAATAAACTGACAGGTAAAGGAACCAGGATAGAACAATGTCCCAGAAAGCAAAGGAGTGTGCAGAAGGAGGGAGTAAGCATCATAATGTCAACTGCTGCAGAATCCTCAATAAATAATAATTCACCAATTTACCGACAAGTGGTTATGAGGTGGGTGGTATACAGATAAGGAAACTGGGCTTCATGGAGGTGAAATGGTTTGTTTAAGGACACATAGATCCTAAATGTCATGGCTAAGGCTGACACCTGATTCTCTTAACTTCAAATTCAGATTTGGTTTTCTAACTATCACACAGTTCTTGTGACTCACAAGAACTCTGGAGTGTTAGGTCAGATGCCCCTGGGTGCACGTGGGACTCCCTCTTGGGTTGATTCTGCTTTGTCTTTTGGAACTAAAACATAGTGAAGACTTCAAGTCTCTCTCCATATCTGCATGAGGATGGGCACTTCTATTTCTTCTCACACTTGTTCCTTTGAAGTTCTCAATCCCTCTCCTCTCTCTCTCTCTCTCTCTCTCTCTCTCTCTCTCTCTCTCTCTCTCTCTCTGTCTCTTTTTCTCTCTCTGTCTCTATCTCTGTCCTTCTGTCTCTCTCTCTCTCTTTTTGTCTCTCTGTCTTTCTGTCTCTCTGTCTTTTTCTCTCTCTGTCTCTTTGTCTCTGTCTCTCTGTCTCTCTGTGTGTGTCTCTCCGTCTTTTTCTCTGTCTCTGTCTCTCTCTGTCTCTCTCTCATCTTTATCTCTTTCTCTCTCTGTCTCTGTCTCTCTGTCTCTGTCTCTGTTTCTCTCTCTCTCTTTCTCAAGACTCTGCATCTCTGGCATCAGGTGCATGCGGTTCCCTGTATCTTGTGTAGATCAAGGCTCTTAAACTTTTTCCACTTGTGACCCCTTTTTGGGTGAGAAATTTTTACATGATCCCAGGTGTGTATATATAGATGTGTGTGTATACATATATATATATGTGTGTGTGTATACATATATATATATATACATGTGTGTATGTATATATGTATGGGTGTGTGCATAAGTGTGTGTATATGTATATACATACACAAATATGTATATAAAATAGGCATACAAATCAAACATTTACTGATACTAAAGCATAAGGAAATTTATTTTAAAACAATTCTTTGGTATATATATATATGTATATGTATGTATGTATACATACATATACATATATATATATACATATATAAATTTATCATTTCTTAAAGATGAAAGCAAATTTGTATATTAATGAGATGGATATACTTGTTTATTTCTGTATAAAGATTTAAATCTTGGCAGAATATCTGATACCTTTTACCAATGCCAACTTTTTCATGATCCCCTACATTGTTATGTGACCTCATATTGGAATATGATCCACAATTTAAGAAGCTTTGGTGTAGAAGTTCATGTCCATGTTTATCCCAATACCTGCCTGTGTAGTGGGACTAGATAATAATGTTTACAGGGTTGTTGTGAGGCTCAACCAAGATATAAGAAAGTAATTTATAAACTTTATTTTTTATTTTTATTTATTTATTTATTTTTTTTGCTGAGGCAACTGGGATTAAGTGACTTGCCCGGGGTCACACAGCTAGGAAGTGTTAAGTGTCTGAGGCCAAATTTGAACTCAGGTCCTCCTGATTTCAGGGCTGGTTCTCTAACCACTGCACCACCTAGCTGCCCTAATTTATAGACTGTTAAGTGTGATACAAATAATGAGGGTTATTATTTAGGGTATCTGAAAACAAGGAATGTATCTTATACTTCTCTGACATTCTTCTACAGAACCTTTCAGGGGAGTAACATAGAAAGACCTTTGCTACATTCCCATCAAAAAAGGAAATGAGGTTGGTCAGGAATGGCCTGTTATTGATGAAGATATGTTATCATTAAGAATTAATGATTCCAATTTACTTTTCAGTAAATCCTTTTCAGGATGTTTATTTTATGTTTATATAATTTTATGTTTATATAATATGTTCTAGAATTTAGGCAGAAAATAAAGCTTGCTAACCTACAATTTTCCAATTTCATTTTCACTTTGAAAAATTGGGACAATTTCCCTTTCCTAGTTCTTGGAAATTCTATTCAACGGTCTTTCAAAAGTCATTGATAGTGGTTCAATAACAATAGGAACAACTGAGTGGCATAGTGGATGAAACACTGGGTTTGGAATTAGGGAGGCTCATCTTCATGAGTTCAAATTAGCTTCCGACACTTTTAGCTACGTGACCCTGACCAAGTCACTTGACACTGTCTCAATTTCCTTACCTGCAAAATAAGCTGGAGAAGGAAATGGCAAACCACTCCAGGATCTCTGCCAAGAAATCTCCAAATAGAGTCATGAAGAATTGAACACAACTGAACAACAATACTTTCTTCTAGTACTTTCAATGCACAAGATGTTGTTTGTCTCATCTTAGTGGCTTGAAGTCACCAAAAGCAGGCAGATGCTCCTTATGTAACTTAAGTTTCACCTATCTATTAACCATTGTTATTCTGTCCTTTCCAATCCAAAGATAATTTTCCTTGGGAAAGCAAACAGAAAGAAAATAAGAGACAAACTTCATTTCTATCATCTGTTAGCATTATTCCATCTATCCAACACTGTGATTTTATTCTTTTTTCAAATCTTTTTCCTCCCATATAGGTATAAAAAGTCCCTCTTTATGGTTCTTTTTATTCATTGTCAGTTCAATCTCAATTTATTCTGAGATTTAACATTCCTGACACTAATCTTTTTTTTCCTAGAGCAATTTCTTTCTTTTTAATTTTTATTAATATCCCTTATTTTTGAGAAGTATGATGGCATAATAGAAGATCATAGAGTTTAAAAAGATCTGGGTTCATTCTGGAAAGCATTTTGGAACTTTGCCCAAAGGGCTATAAAAACTGTGTATACCTTTTGATCCAGCAATACCACTGTTAGGCCTGTCTCCCAGAGAGATTTTTTTAAAAAGAAAAAGAACCTATTTTTACAAAAGTATTTTGTAGCTCTTTTTATGGTGGTTAAGAATTGGAAATTGAGGGAATGTCCATTAATTAGAGAAAGCTAAACAAGTTGTGCTATATGATTGTAATGAAATATTGTTGTGCTATAATGATGATCAGAATATTTTCATAAAAATCTGGAAAGACTTACATAAATTGATAAAAAGTAAAGTGAGCAGAACCAGGAAAATATTGTACACAGTAACAGCAATATTGTATGATGAAGAATTGTGAATGACTTAGCTATTTTCAGCAATACAATGAGCCAAAACAATTCCAAAGGACTCATGATGAAAAATGACATCCATTTCCAGAGAAATAAATAATGTTGTTTGAATTCAGACTGAAGCATACTATTTCTCTTTCTCTTTCTGTCTCTCTATCTCTGTCTTTGTCTTTGTCTCTGTCTCTATTTCTGTCTCTGTCTCTATCTCTGTCTCTGACTCAGTCTCTTTCTATCTTTGTCTCTCTCTCTCTCTCTCTTTCCCCTCTCTGTCTATCTGTTTGTCTCTCTCCCCTCTGTTCTTTACTTTTTGTTCAAGTTTTCTTGCACAAAATGACTAATATGGAATTTTCCATGACTGCACATATATAGCTTATATAAAATTGTTTACTATCTTAGAGAAGAGAGAGGACATGGAAGCAAAAAAAAAGTATCAAACTGCATTGGTAGAGGAAATTTCTTCATCAGGAGTTCCCTTTGCCTGAGAAATTTCAGAGAAATTTTTAATTTCATCCTTTGTTTTCATATCACCTTCATACTGAATATATCATTCCTCTTCCCCTACCTAGAGAACTCTCTTGTAACTAAGAATAAAAGAAAAAATTAGTTCAGCAAAACTAACCAACATATCAGCAGTCTGATAGAATATTTATCATTACACAAGTATATTCCATTACCACTCCAGCCACACATACACTTTTGCATTTTCTCATATCTTGTCTAGAACCCAGCTTAGTCTTTAGAATTATAGTGTTCCTAACACTATTCTAAAAGTTTGACACCGTAATTTTGTATTTTCCTGCTGTTACCTTCCTTTGTTCCTATCTTCTATATGGCATGGTGATGACCTCAGCTCTCTCTCTTCTGAGACTGGGAATAGCTTTCTTACCCCATTTGAACCTGCTCTGGAATGTAGAGTAGGGTCTCTAGGAGAGCCAAATTAGAGTTCCAGGGTAACCCTGGTCTGAGGAATATACTCCTACTATTCACTAGCATAGTTTCTGAGCCCCCACTAGTATGCTTCCCATTTACACAGAATTAATCACAATATCACCATGGAATACCATGTGATATGTATTAAATGAGAAAGAAAAAGCAAGAATAATTATAGTATTTACTCAATAAAAGATAAAAGCTGGAGTAATCAAACATCACAATCCACACACAAACTTGGGCTACACTCTCCAATATTCTTACTGTACATGGAGGAACTATGGAGTCATAGATTTTGAACTACAAAGGAATTTTGAAGTCATCAAATCCATATATATATATATATCATTTATAGATGAAGAAACTGATTATCAAGTTCCTTTATGTACAATAAGAATATTGAAGAGTGTGACCCAAGTAAATACTATGATTATTCTTGCTTTGAAATGTCTAGCAATTAGGTAGTGATACACTCCTTGGGAGAGAGAATGAGACTGGACATGATGGGGGAAATGGACTCCAGCAAAAGACTATGTCCCTGGCAGCAACCCAGTATCTGAATGGGCTCCAGTGAGAAGTAAACTGACCCTGTAGAATTATCTTGTACTGACAATTATCTTGTACAAACAGAGCTATCTTATACTGATGCCCACAGTTACCACATGCAATCTGGAGGTTAAGCTTAGAGACATCAACTCCTGAGACTATCTTATAAACAGTATGACCATGACCATCGGTTATTTACTGACATACACAATTAGCATAGTCAGCTTATCTTGCTCTGGGTCCTTTGCCATAAAATCCCACTTTTCCCCTTGTAAAATACGATTTCTTCTAGGGAACTTAGCCCACTTTATGGAATCATGATAAAGTTTTTACCTTTGACTTGAAGACGGTTTGATTCTGTGAATCATTCCAGATGATTCTCTCCTTTCATGACTTGTATTTCATCAGATATATACATATGGAAGTCATCTGTACAGAGATGTTAATTAAGCCCATGGAATCATATGGGATTATATAGAGAATGTAAAGAAAGTAGAGAAGAAAACCTAGGACAGAACCTTGTACAACATCAAAATTAGAAGGTGTGATATAGATGATGGTCCAATAAAGGAGACTTAGAAGGAGTTTCATAGAGTAAGAGCAGAACTAGGAGAGTGTGACCATGAAAATATAGAGAGGAGAGAGTGTCCAGAGAAAAAGGTAGTCAACAGTGGCAAATTCAGCACACAGATAAAGATGAAGACTAAGAAAAGACAATTAAGAGGTGGTAGCTCTGGAAAAAGCAGTTGTAGTTGAGTAATTAGATCAGAAGCCAATCACATAGAGGTAAGGAATGAATGAGAGAAGCAGAAGGAAGGCAGCAAATATAGATAGCTTGTTCAGGGAGTCTGCCTTAGAAAAGGAAAGAGATAGGAGCACAGATTGAGAAGATAGTAAAGTCTAGAGAGGTATTTTTAAGGATGGGAAAGACTTGGATATGTTTGAAAGCACCAAGGAAAGATCTAGTTGATAGAAGAGGATGAAGAATAGAAAGTGAAAGAGAAGATAATTGAGGGAGTAATCTTGGGGAAGAAGAGAAGGGATATCACAAAGTTTGCACACAAAGAAAAGGGCCACCACTTTATCAGAGACTCAGGGAAAGAGAGATTGTGTGAGATGATGTCAAGGACTATTGGACCAATTGCTTGGAATTGCTTTAGTATCTCAAATTTTGAAGTTTTAATATACTTAGAACCTCCTTCTCTTTGGTCTATATCCATTGAATCTATTCTTTGTTCTTGATTGAGAAATTAAGTTCAACAACCCATTTTTTGTTTTGCTTCCTTTTTGAACCAATAGACACTCCACAGATAGCCTTTTCAAAGTTGACCTTGAAAAGGTCAAGGATATTATCTCTTTTCCTTTGTTCCAAACCTCCAACCTTAAAAAACTCCTCCTTTTCATTTCCCTCTTTACTCCGAAATACTATAGCACCTCCACTGACCTTTATCATATTCTGCTTCATACTGTACTTAAATAGAACCTTTTCTTTTCTAATATTCTATAAACTACCTGTCATCAGAGACTGCATTTTCTTCCCTGTATCACTACAACAACTAATAGAGAGTCTTGCACATAGTGGGTGCTCAAAAATAGTTTTTGGATGACTAAGTTAAATTTTTTTTATTGTTAAATATAAACTATTATATGAATAGAGGCAATGCATAAACAAGTTAAAAGTTTTTTAAAAAATGGAATAGCTAGGGAGCTAGTTCTGATGTTTGAGAATCTCAGCTGCTCTTGCCTCCTGTACCTCCACCTTTTCTCTAGAAGTTGACTCTCCATTCTATCTTGTGTCCTAGCAGAATCTCCTGGTTTTCTTCAGCCTCCTCTTCTCCATCTGCCCTTTTCCACTTGCTCTCCAGTAATGCCCCATGGGAGCTCAGCACACTTCCTAGCGCTGGCTTTCACCTCAGTATTCCTGATACAAGAGGGGGATAGGGAGGAAATTCATCTTCTACAAGGGATCCTTTCTTGACCTGGACTCTGCTTTGGACCTCCTTCATCATAGAGGCAAATAATTTTGGGACTGGGAAGAGTTCAAAACATAAGCTGGGTGAATCTAAAAGAGTGGATGGACAGTCATAGGTACATTACTACAGTTGGAGGGAGCCTTAGAAATAATTTGGTCTAGACTCAACATTTTAGAAATGAAGATGGGGAGCCCAGGAAAAGAAAGTGATTTATGCAAGATCAAGGAGATAGTCAGTAGTAGAGAGGTTGCCAAAGATTTAAGATTTGATGGGACTGACTCCTTGTATGAGCAAATTGGATGATTTAAATGTGGAAGTAGCAAACCCAATCAAACTCCTAAGTCAGGTTTTGACTTGAGTGATGCCTTAGATCTTTGAACAACCACTAAACTCTCTCCAAAGAAAACAGGTTCTGAACTTCTTGGTTTTGATTTGAGTGATGCTTTGGATGGTAGAAGTGATGGATTCAATGTTGGCAGTGTTCCCAATATAAAACCTGGTGAAAGACTAATGGGTAAGGATCAAGAAGATGACATAGAGAGTGGCTACAAACCTAATAAGGACAAGGGTGATAGCAGATATGATAGCAATGATGACACTAGAATGGGAACAGAAACAGAAACTGGGATAAATGTCAGCATAAGCAGTGCCCTTGCAATAATACTTATTGGAGCAATCTCCAGTTATATTTCCTATAAACAAAAGAAATTTTGCTTTAACATTCAACAATGTGTCGATACCAAAAATGTCAAAGGATAAAGCTTAGAAGGTGTGAGCATTAAAGAACCTCAGGTTAAATATTCAGCATTGCAAACCCAATTTGCAGAGAAACCTTCTCAAGATTCTGAAGATCTAATTCCACAGCAAATGCACACACACACATTTCAAATGCTTGTCATTTTGCTTATTTAATTTGTATTGGAAGCTGTTCTCCAGCTCTATGGAATAACTGATTTCTTATTGGCATAACTTTTTTGGAGGTGGGAAGGATTTGATTATTTAAGTTGGGCTGAAAAAACTTAATGGTAATACATTTAAAAGTGATTGGGATCAGAAAAGTGCAATTCAGTCAAATCTGTTGTGAGATAACTGACCCAGTGACTCATGGAATAGAAGTATCTAAGATGAAGGTGATGAAAACCTAAGAGAAGAATGATTCCAGCTCCTAGAGACCACTGCTTTGTTGTACCATGGACAGCAATTCTACAAGACTATGCTTCTCTAGTACATTAGAAACTGAAATAAGGTAAGGTTAGGAATTTAGGTATTCAGGGATAAAACAGAAACAGAATAAGGGAAAAAAACAAACTAAGCATGAGAAAGGGCTGCAAATGAGTGCTGAGGTCAGGTGTAGAATTAGAAAAACCCACATTGTAGTAGCATATGTTATACATATGTAGACGTATACATACATGTACAGCTGTGTATGAACCTATACATACATATATGTACACACATACACAGAAATATATATATATATATATATATATATATATATATATCAGGATGCACAAATCCTGGGTGGTCTCTCAGTATGTACAACCTGCTCCCTCCTCAGCTTTCTCAAAGTGGGAAATGCAAGTGTTTTTATTTTTTAACCCTAGAAAAATCAGCTATAGAAAACAATATCAGTAGTATTATTTATATTATTATCATGTGGCAAGAGCTTGTGACAAAAATAACATTATCTGTCAGTATATGGGGATTTATATCTGTTCAAGAGTATGAGTGAAATATCTGTGGCTGCACACAAACATTGTAGCCTAGTGGTTAGAGAAAGCACTATGTTTTAATCCCTTTTTTATTTGTTTTCTTTTCAGAAAAAGAAAAAAAACAACCAAATTTTGTTTTTGACAATAAGAGGCCTCTTAAAAGATTGTCTTATTTTGGAAAACATATTCTTAATCCTTCACAAATTAACTAGCAGAAACAGCTTTCTTGAACATCACTTAGAAAACTGAATGCATTGGTGTAAAATTGGAGTTTAAAAAATACATCCTAGGTTCTGAGCACATGTCCAACGGACAGGATGCAAAAATCTTTTCTATGTGTTTGTCAAGTTGAAAGAAATTTGGTTCTATCATTGGCCAAAGACTGCTTGTGATTCTAGTCCCTACTGGGCTTCTATATGACTTGGGGCAAAGGTCATTGTTTCAGTTTTTCTCTGCAAAATGAGACACTTGTACCAATCACTAAGGGTTCTTTGTCACTCAAGATCTGAGACCTATTCAGAATAGGAACAAAGCAGCTGAAAACTGAACCATCGAGAGTTATTTTAGAAGGGTAGATAAAGAACATTTCATAGGGCAAATAGAATTCTATTTGCATAAAACCTCTCAACTGCATTCTAGCCATGCATACTTGGATGACCATATCCACAATTCCTCCAGAAGTCTTAACTGCTTTGCTTTCCTGTAAATATTTATAAACTAATCTAACCACAATATTCTCATATAAGGAATGTCTTGCAAAACTTTCTGGAAGTACTTTTCTTAGTTTTAAAGCTGTATTAAAGAACACCATGTTAATAAACACTAAGAAACAAGTTATAAAGAAAAAAATGGCATAGCCATTAATTAAGGTAGGAAAAGATCTTGGATTTAGAGAAAAGATTTATATCTTCAACATCACAAAAATTCAAAGTGTCTATGAAATATTGGAGAACATATCTAATTTACAGAAAATATAGAGAATATAATAAAAACAATCAATTTCCAGGAATAACTTCAAGATTAAGAATAATGTTTTAGTCTTTATTTTTATAACTTTCAAGGATATTTTCTATTTTTTCTAACAGATCCAAATGTATTAGAAAGTAAAAATCATGTCATGACCTTGTATCAAAAAATTTCTGTGTACTAATAATTAACATTTATATAGTACCTTAAGGTGTCTTACATAGATTATGCCTAATAATAACATTTGTAAAATGCTCAGCACAGTGTCTAGCACATAAATGCTATAAACATGTTAGTTATTAATAATAGTAATAATAAATTATATAGTGCCTACTATGTGGTAAGTGCTTTATAAATATTATTTCATTTGATCCTCACAACAACCCTGAGAGATAGGCTCTATTATTGTTCCCATTTCACAGTTGAGCAAATGGAGGCAGGTGAAGTCACTTGCTCAAGGTTACACAGATAGAAAATTTCTGAGACTGTATTAGAACTCAGTCTTCTTGACTTTAGGCTCAGAACTCTAACCATTACCTCACTTAGCTGCCATTTCATCCTTATAACAATCCAGGAAGGTATATGCTATCATTGTCCCCACTAACAGATGAGTAAACTGAATTTGAGAGAAGTTAAGTGACTTCCCTGAGTCATACAAGTGACAAGTGTCTAGGTTAAGATTTGATTTGAATTCAGGTCTTCCTCAAAGTCTAACACTCCAGCTATAGCACAGAACAACCTCTTAAAAGATGAAGAGAGAAAAGTAGATATATGGCAAATAAAAAGCACTAAGTGTAAAAACTAGGAAGACAGAACAATAAAAGTTGAGAGGAAGTTTCCATACATTGCTGCCATTGCCTACTTGGCAATATATCAGAAGTCTGTAATTAGATGTCAAATAGACTAAGGGAAATTGTAACCTGAAGTTGTAGAGAATTGAGTCATTAGCTTAGAATCTACTGACAAATTAAATTTCACAATGCACAAAACCAGAATGCAATTAAAACTTTTTGTGATCAGATGGCTGTGTTAGAGGTGAAAACACCTGACCAAATAAGATCCTTTTTAGTTTTTCAGTTATTAAAATCCCTTGGATAGTATATAAGAAATAACTTATGTAAAATCCACTTCATACAAAAAGCTTACAAATATATTTCAGGGTATTTCTTCTCTATGCTGATATTTGAACAGTAACTGTCCCAGATCTCATTTAAAATAGGAAGGAAAGAGTAAATATGACAAAAAGAAAACCAAAATGAATCTGAATATTATGTAATTATAATGACCAATATTGACCCAGAAGAGTCAAAATAATAACAATAATAACTAGCATTTGTATAGTGCCTTATGAATCACAAAGTACTTTACAAATATCACCTCACAACAGCCCTTTGAGACAAGTCCTATTATGACCCTCATTTTACAGATGTGGAAAAGAAGGTAGACAGAGGTACAGTGATTTGCATGGGTCACACAGCTAATATGTAAGACTGGGTTTGAACTCAGTTCTTTCCAGCTCTAGGAATAGTGTTTTATTCATCACACCACCTAGCTGCCTCTTGATGCATCTAAGTGTACCTCTTTCACTTCATGGTGGGTCAAGGAAAGGGAATGTCAGCTACAGCTGTGGCAAACAGCATGTAGTATTTCTTGTTATCCCCTTTGTCTTCTATCCCCAGTTTCTTTTGACTTCTGGACTTAGCTCTTTTTCAGCTTCTGTTTCTTCATTTGTTCATCTCCTTCTGGTTCCTAATGCCTCAGTCCTTTGTAAGGACTCTACCTTAAAATGTGAAACTCAAAACCCTCACCATTCTGTCAATCATGACAGTGCTTATATATTCACCCCATAATCTTCATGAGATTTATTTAATTTTGTCTTTGCTTTTGTACTTGTATTCCCAGCACTTAGCATAGTGCTTGACATACAGTAAATACTTGATAAATGCTTCTCACTCAACAGTCTCCCCATTCGTTTATAATTTTCCAATTATAACCTTCATTCTGAAATTTTGAAAAGTCATATGTCAATGAGTTGATGGACCACAGACATATTTACCTTTGTCAGTGCCCGCCTTTCATACAGGTCCTTTCAGTACATTTATCTGAGGGGCCACTTATCTCTCAATTCCTCAAAATAGTCTGTCTCTCCTCAAGCATTTTTTTATTTGAGACACTGTGTTTGTTCTCAAATTGATTTTTATAGTCGTGCTCCTTAAACTTTTTCTTACCCTTTCAAGAACCAAAGTGTCTGTATAACACAGGAGTAATACCTTACATGTCATTAGAATCTAAAACAGTCTGTCTGTATGTGTCTCTTTTTTACTGGAATTATTTCTGTTTGAGTCTTTCAAATTTCATTTTGGAGACCTTCTTCTCCGTCTTGGGCTGACTTTCTTGTGGTTTTAGGTTATTATATTCATGAATATATATATATATATACATATGTATATATATATATTCAAACTATAGGTTTGAAATCTTACCTATTCTTTTTGTAAACCTTTTGAAATTTCCTCTACCAAAATATAATTTACATGGCAGACCTTTCCTTTATCATGAATTTTTAAATGGAATACACTTGTTTCCAAGATTTTAATCATTTCTGTGTTGGTCACCAACCATTTTAGAATAACAGTTCCTCTCACTACTTCCCCCACTTTCTGAAATATGAAATTATTAAAGGAAGCCAAAGATGTGTTAGTTGCTTCTCTGTTCTTGCCAGTAAGAGTTCCAATGCACATAATGGTAAATGATATCTCTCATCCCTGCTATCTCCTGTATCTGGACCAAATTTGTGACCTCTTTTCTTGAATTTAACATTCAATTTGCCTTTCTGCTAGGTATATTTTTTTGAACATCTGACTTCTGATTTCTGCTTCTATTGATCTTCATTCATTGCTTTCCATTACATTTTTACCCTCGGGCTCCTGGATTCCCTACATGAATATATGCCATTCTGCTCCAACTTTTATCTGTTTTGTTCTTTTAACATAAGGTATACTTTTCTGAAGCCAGATTCTTGTCATAAGTATCATTCTACAAAGTCTTAGTGATATCTGTGTTTGAGATCAAGTTTGTCTCTTTATATTAGAATCTATAGTTCAATTTGCTCTTTATTCCTATTTTGCATATAAACATATCAGGTCTTAGGTTTTATTTCTGGTTCATTTCTCAGATTTTGACCTCTGTGAATAATGGGGTATTTCTACCATTATTCTTCTAATTGTGTCACAACAGAGGAAATACAATGGTCACTTGTTGTAATTCAGTCATTTGGGTTGTGTCTGACTCTTCATGACTCTATTTGGGGTTTTCCTGGTAAAGATACTGAGAAGTTTCTTCTCTAGTTCATCTTATAGATGAGAAAATAAGGTTAAGTGATTGGTCCAGGATCACACATTTATTCAGTACCCAGATTTGAACTCAGGAAGATGAGTCATCCTGATTTCAGCCCCAACACTTCACCTACTGCACCACTCAATGGTGTTCAGCTTGGTTGATAGGAAGCTTCTCTGTTGCACTGCCCAGCCTTTTCATTTTAAAACCCTCATCTCAGATTTGCAAGAATAAAAAAAAACATTTAAATAACCCTCAACAGTGGCAAGCATTCCCAGCCCCAAACTCATCAATTATTAAGCAATAGTTTATAAATTCAAAGCCTGTTCTCACCATCCTTTTAACCAACTTTTCATTGTCCAATCAGCCTCCCTCTCCCAACACCTCTGCCTTCAACTGGCAACAGTGATAAAAATACCACCTCTAGCTGTAAGGTCTTCAGTTTCTTGCCCAAGAATTCAACCTCTAGAAATCCTTTCTAGGTTTTTTTTTCTGGCAATATCAATTATCCCCATGTGAATCACCAGAAGTGGGTAATGGTTATCAATTTTGACAAGTCTTAGGAGGCTCTCTATCATGTCCTAGATACATATGCTGGGAAGACTGCCAGCCTCTCTATTATTAATGTCAGGTTGACAAATAGCTGCCTCAGTACCCCTCAGCAGGGAGCTACTGATCTCTCCTCTATGTCTCTTCTTCCTCTGACCCCCACTGGATTATCTTCATTATCTTGTCTCTCTTGGGTTACTTGGATTTGACAGTAGAGAACATCTGAAAGAGATTTAGAGGGGACATGATAACTGTCTTTAGATATTTGAAAGGCTATCACATGGAAGAAGGAATAGTTTTGTTCAATTTGGACCCAGAGTGCAGAAGTAGGAGCAATAGGTGAATCTTGCAAAGAGGCTGCAAATTCTGACAGGATCGGAGCAGAAACTTCCTAATAATCAGAGCTATTCAAAAGTGGGATGGGTTGCATCAGAAAATAGTGAGTCCCCCCTTGATGGAAAGCTTCAAGCAAAAGCAAGATGATGATCCATCAAGAATGTTGTAGAGGGGATTCTTCTTCATGTATGAGGTCCTTCCAACTTTGAAATTCTGGATTCTTTGTTACTTAGGGGATAGAGCAATAAAGAGAGGATGTAAGGCTCCATATGGTTTCCTAGAAGCTCTTCTTTCTATCATGAGGGATAAATCAACATGAGATGAATATTCAAATCTGCTAAGTACACTTGGGGAAATCTTCTTCTTTCTTCCTTCTTCTCGTCTCTCTGACATGCAGGTCTTCTCTCTCACCAATGAAAATCTAAAGAGTTGTCCATCCTTTGTTTTTGAAGAGGACCAATGACATTCATAAAGTGATGTCTTGACTTGTGCATAAATTGGATTTAAGTGAGGCAGAGTTGTGCAAAATTGTTATGCTCACTATCTTCCAGAGTCATCAAAGTTTAAGTGACAAGACAAAAATCAAAACAACTGGCAATGGCTCTGGACTCAATGCATGACCTTTACATTTTCAATGTCTGATCAAGTTCTAAGTACTCTACAATGTTTGTCTGCTTCAGCCACTTTTGTGGCCATTGGAACAAGTTATTCTCATTTGTCCATTCTGCTGGAGCAAAGCTTTCCCATGCTTGGGTAGACATCCCCCTAACTCACTTATGGGTTTAGGACTTAGTAGTTGTTTTCAACATGTTTTAGCCCATCTGCCAAGACAGTTTTAGAGACGTGTTCTATATTATATTATGTTATATTATATCAAATCATATATTATGTTGTTATATCATATTGTCATGTTGTTATATCATATTATAATATATTGTTATGTTATACCACACCATGCTATATTATATTATATTATATCATATCATATTATATATATTATTAAAGAGGCATATTAAAGATAATAGAAACCCATTGTGCAAAAAAAATCCATGTTATCTAAGCTGAGTATATAACCAGTGAATGTCTTTGGAAATGGCATGAAAAGAGAAAGGAATCAGCTGCCAAGTCCTGCTGATACTCTGTGTACTGAGGTAGTACCACCCAATTCTCACTTACATTGGTGAATTGGATCTCCAAGAGTGTGGCAGTTACCTCAAGATCCAAGGACACTCTTTGGATAAATATTTCTAAAGCTGTGGTTCATGAGATTCCAGTGGTGTTTTTATTTTTAATAGTCAACAGTATTACAAATTAGTTCAAAAAAGGATATTTACTAAGATAGCATAGCAAAAACAATAGTTACTCAACCATTTCCTCCTCTCCCATTAAATCACATAGTATTTGTGAGAAAAAGTAGAGAGCAAAAAGTGGTAAGATATATGTATTTGGAGTACATGTCTCTGGGCTTCAGTTTTCTCAGCTATAAAATGAGATTGAGATAAATGTCTCCTGAAGTCCCTTCTGACTTTAAATCTATGATCTTGTGGTACTATGATCTTATGATACTATTTCAGAGCCTCAAAGTCTTTCTCTCCTAATGGGATTCTCATATAGCTCAACTCTTAATCAACAGAATTATCTTCAGGGAAGTGCTGATAAACATTTAATTAAATAAATCTCTCCAAGAATGTAGGACACACTTTTAGGATTAGTCTGTGTTAACATTTGTCTACCATTTTCTTAAGTCTAGAAATAAACTTATTAATAAAACAATAAATGATTACATATAATATATATTATTAATAAAATAATAAATCTAGCTCCGATGTGAAGTGCATGATAATTTCTGATTTACAAATACTCACACTGAAAATTTAATAACTGACTCTCAAAAACCAGTAACATCTGGATCCAGCATACCCTTGCTTCTCTTGAATTCATAGCTATATCTGTTCTCTACTTTCTTCTTTGAATGATTGTTTCTCTGTATCCAAGTCTAAAGAATGCATCCCTATTCAATTGCTGGTTCTTGCCTGGACACTCCAAAATCAATGACCTCTCAAATTGCTGGATGGATTGCCTTCTAGATAAGTAGTTCTGTTTCTAAATTGTGGCCAATGAAGGAGAAGGTGAAAACACATCCCCTTCCCCACATAAACACACATGATGAGGTGAAATGCTGTGCTCTTCCCAAATTGATTTCTACAATGGTCTCCAATTCTGTTAGAGCTGGAAGACTAAGTTACTGAAAACCCCCATAGACATAATCATTGGGTTTTGTTTGTATGTTTGCTTTCCTTATCCAATGGCTAGATCCCCTTAATGCCATCACAAAAAGGTGTTCATATTTTGTAAAGGGATCATAGTGTATTGATATAGTGTTAACATATTAATTTCTCATCATCTGTGATTACATCCTGTGACTATATCAACTAGCTGAAGGGAGAGGACCAAATGACTCCCTCCCCTCCTTCTCATGACTTTTCTATTACATCTTTTTGATTTTACCCTTTCTCTCTGTTTCTGAAGTTATCACCTTTGGCAGTCTTGTATCTACTTGAAAATGGCTACTCTGTACTCTGAGCCTAACAACACCTGTAGTTTTCAACTGTTCTTTATAGGACTTGTTTAACATTTTTTATTGAAGGCTCAGATAATGGCAAAGATGGTATGCTTATCAAATTTGCAGATGAAACAAAGCTGAGAGGCAAATCTGACACATCGGATGACAGAATCAAGATGCGAAAGGTCTCAACGGGATATAACAATGATTCAAATCTAATTAGATGCTGTTTAATAAGGATAAATGTCAAGTCCCACATTAGGTTTTAAAACACACACAGAGTCACATAAGTACAAAATGGGTGGTGCTACTGATGTTGGAAGTGGGGTAGATAGCAATTCACAGGAAAAATCCCTGGGGGTTTTGTGGACTAAGGCTCAATAAAATATCCCGCTGTGGCTTGGTAACCAAAAAAAACTAAAGTTGAGTTCAGGCTATATTAATAACCCTCTATCTAGGTGAGTAGAACAACTAGGGGGCCCAAAAGAAAGAGCACTGGTCTTAGAACTAGTAAGTCTCATCTTCATGTGTTCAAATCCAGTCTTAGACATTAATTATGTAACTCTGGGAAGTCACTTAATCCTGTTTGCCTCAGTTCCTCATCTATAAAATGGCAGACCATTCCAGTATCTTTGGCAAAAAAAAACAATCTAAAACCTAAAATGGGTCATGAAGAATTGGGCACAATCTGGGTGAATAAACCCCAAAATTCTTTCCCGACTCCCCATTCTCTCCTGTCCTCTTTTCTTGCTTCCTTTCATAGAACTCCTAATTTCCTTGCAGATGACTCATGAATATCCATATCCAGTCTAGTCTCTCTCCTGATTTCCAGTCTCACATCACGAACTACCCATCTCAAATTCCACATCTGCCATCTAGATCTCATAATCTTCCTGCCTGCAATCTATCCCTCTTCCTATCTTTCTTATTTCTTAAGAGAGCTCCAGCATCCTCCTAGTTGCCCATCCCCATCCCTTCACTCTCCTTCACCACCATATAGCCCATCATCTACCAAATCTTGTTGATTATATCGACATACTATCCCTGGAATCTTTCTCTTTACTCACTGAGACAGCATCCTAGTTCATGCTTTTATCACCTCTACTGGATCATTTCAGTGATCTCCTAGAATCTGGCCACTGCCTCTTAATTCTTGCTGCCTCTGATCTCTCCCTTCTCTAATCTATCCACTGCTCTGTTGCCAAATTACTCTTCCCAACAATGTAGTTTCCCTGCTCAAGGACTTTTAGTGGTTCCCTACCGTGTCTAAGATAAAATATAAACTCTGTTTGACATTTAGAGTCTTTCCCAATATGGTTCCTATCGACCTTTCCAGGCTTATCGCACATTGTTTTCCTTCACACATTCTAGGTTTCTGCCAAACTGGTTTACCTGCTGTTAGTTATACATAATGTTCCCCTCTCTATCTTCATATTTTTGCATAGACTGTACCCCCTGCCTGGGATGTACCCTTTCCTCACCTTTACCTTTCCAAAGCCCTAGCTTTCCTCAAGGCTCGGTTTAAGGGCCATCTGCTCCTACATGAAGTCTATCCTGATCTCCATAATTACCAATATCCTCCCTTCTTGAAATTGCCTTATGTCTAATTTGAATATATTTTGATTCTTTTATCTGTGTACAAGTTTTTCATTCCTTCTCCCCCACCCCTTGTAAGAATGCAAGATTCTGAGGGCAGGGATTTCATTTTTCTCTTTGTATATTTAATACCTAGCACACAGTAAATAGTTAATAAATGCATGTTGATTGAATGAAGGGGTGCAAAGAAATAGATTGGCTCAATATAAATAAAATGGGAAGAAGACTGTCCAATGAGGACTCAAGCTTTAGAGCATGTGTAATATACCTTTTCCCACCAAAAACCATGTTGGGGTTGGGTGAGCCCACTTCTGGGTATACACTCCATGTTTATTAGCCACCTTTGGTGGAACCATTTGGACTTCATTCTTTTCCCAGGAACCTCATCATTCTGCAAAATCACGTCAACTCTGTAACTCACATCTCATCAGTACCCAATATTTCTGGGGTCCCTCCCTCTGACTGGAGAAGGTGGAGAGGAAGAACTGGTTCCAGAAGCTCCCTTTAAGGTGGGTGCTCTGATCAGCCACCCAGTTTCCTTCCTCTGAATTTCATCCTGCTCCAATCCCTCCACCTTTCCCTCTACCTCACCCCAGGACTTAGTGCTGACTTGGTTTGTTGTAGTACTTGGTACCCAACCAAGTGTTGCTATACTAACTCCCAGCCAAATGGGTGTGATTTGTGGAGTGGGAGTGGGATGAGCCTGTAAGTGGGGATGGAAGGGAAGATCCTTCCCTCCCTTGATCATTTTAGAGATAATTACACATATTCTGGGAAGTTTAGTAAGGTTTCCATCTGAAATAGGAAGGCTGAATTATTTTCTATGAATTGGGAAAAACTGTGTTGAACCCTAAAACTAACCCTTATTAAATATTAAGTAAGCAGTAATCTCTGAAAAGCATTATTAAGTGCTTTTAACAAAATCTATATGACACTATGTGGGGGCAAATGTGATATTGTTTGTATGTGTGAGATGGTATAAGATCTATGTCATATTGACTGTTTGAAGAATCTTTCCTGTATGGAATAAAAGAAGCAAGTAAAAATACCATACTTATCTGCCTCTCTGGAACCCCAAAGAACTGCTGTATCAAGGATATTGACAATGTGCTTGAAATGTATTCCCATCCCACTTAATGAAGATGACAGCTTTTTAAATGGAGGGAATAATTTAATGGAGGAACTAATCAATAAAGATTCAGTCCTTAGAGTATACACAACATGCCTTGCTTGGTATCAGCCCCAGTGGAGGTTTGACAAGCTTGAACCTTAGAGGGAGACTTTCCTTCATTTCAGAGCATACACAAGCATTCTTTTGCTATTCTCCATCAGCAAACCATGTAGTAATTAAAAGTTTTTTAATTGGCTGCTAAGTCAGAAATGAGTGTGTTTACAAAAAGTTAAAGTGCATAATCTCTTGCTCTCTTCCATGGATGCTTTAAATAAGGGGAAGAATTGCTGTGAACCTCTAGATGCAGAAGGAGCATCAGTTCCTATCTTCCTTCCAGTTGCCAAATGTCCATGAATCTACTTGTTTTTATTCTTTCCTAGTCTTAAATGAATGAGTACCTGGAGATGTAATAGCAAGGATATGACCTTGAGAGCTTCAAAAGGTCAGAATAGCAGTAACTGGAGTCAGGAGCAGAATCTTCCAGTAGCTGCAACATCTAAACTTGATTCAAAGCTACTCCAGAGATGCAACCTGCCTGACTTTAGGGTAGATAGCAATAAGCCAGCCCATCTGAACAAGGGAGTAACTCATCCATCAGCCATGCCCCAGGAAGAAGTGAATATGAAGACACCCAAAAAACCACTCTGCTTTTCAGTTTTATTTTTTTTTAAATTATTGGTAAGGGGACCATTACATTACATTCATTACAACCCCTTTACATTTGAACCCATTCTGTCCAGGGACCACATGATTTTTTGATTTGGGAGATGTACTTTGGTCCTTGCTACTCCTCAATAAATATTGTGAAAACTAATTAATACTTTGTTAATTGATATTGTGGAGATGTTGACTGGTTAAATGATATGGCAGAATATGATGATTTAGTCTTATGAAAAATAATAATATATGTATGTGAATATTTGCATGTAATGTATGTATATGTGTACATATAATATCTATCCCCTTTGGGTAACCTCAGAGCCCTAAGATGAAGGTTACTATTGTTCAGTTCTATTTGATTCTTTGTGACCCCATTTGGAATTTTCTTGGCAAATATACTGGAACAGTTTTCCATTTCCTTCTCCAGCTCATTTAACAGATGAGGAAACTGAGGCAAATGGGATGAAGTGACTTGTCTAGACCATATAGCTAGTAAATATCCCTTTATTTAAACATTTTCTTAATTTAAATAGTCTTCCTGACTCCAGGCCTGACACTCTATCCACTGTGCCATCTAGCTGTACCAAGGGCATGAGAAATCAAATGCCATCTTAGAACTCAACCTGCCAGTGTGGATGGAGCTCAGAACCTGTGCTATGTAAGGAAAAATCTCCTGCTCATAAAAGGAGCTCTCCCAAAATGGGAAACACTGCTTTTGGGAAATAGGTAGTGAGTTCCCCATCACTGGAGATCTTTCAGCAAAGGCTGGATGACCATGTTTCAGAGCTAATCTGGAGGAGATACCTTGTATTTAATGATCTCTGCGGTCTCCATGACTCTGTTGTTCATAACTCCTCCATGTCTTGTTTATTTTGGATGCCTTTTCGATTGTTGATGTTCCTTCTAGGATGTGGTTTGATCAGGGTAGAGTACAGCACAAGGACCATCCCTTTCATTCTGGACATGACATTTAGATGATCAGTCCAAGATCATATTAATTTTTTAGTAAACACATCAGGTCGAGCTTGTTTTGATCAACAAAAACCAAGCCACGTCCCTCCCTCCTGCACTTGTGCAATTGATTGTTTTTTCCTCTCCCCACCTAAATATATCTGTCCCTGCTAAATGTCATCTTCTCGGTTTTGGCCAAGTGTGTCAGCTTTTCGAGATCATTTTGAATCCTGATTCTCGAAAGACTGAGGACTGTTAGAGCAGTGAGTGGTTAGGTTTGTGCCAAGGGGTGTCTCGGGGCCAGTAGCAAGCTTTATACTTCTTCTCTGCCAGAGTAGGAGGTGCCGACTTGCAAAGGAGACAGAACAGATTCTCTGTGTTTCTGTGAAGAGAGCCCACCCCAGAAGAGTGTGATTCAACACAACAAACATGTATTCTGTCTGGAGTACAATGTGCCAGGTGGTGTGAGAAGCTAATTATTTCTTTCTTCTGTTTAATAACTAATTTTCAAATTAGGATCCAAAGTTTTCCTCCTCGTTTTCTTTCTCATCCAAAAACCAAACAGTGTGGGAAAACTCTCTTGTAATAGATTTACCCAGGGTTCTGTACCACAGAGAGATAATAAAGAGGGGGAAGGACCTACATGTGCAAAAATGTTTGTAGTAGCTCTTTTGGTGGTGGCAAGGAATTGGAAATTGAGTGGATGCCCATCAGTTGGGCAATGGCTGAATAAGTCATGGTACATGAATATAATGGAATGTTATTATTCTATAAGAAATGATGAGCAGGCTGATCTCAGAAAAACCTGGACTTACATGAGCTGATGGTGAATGAAATGCCCAGAACCAGGAGAATATTGTACACAGCAGTAACAAGATTATGTGATGATCAATTTTGATGGACTTGGCTCTTTTCAACAATGAGGTGATTCAAAGCAATTCCAATAGACTTGGAATGAAAAATGCATCCAGAGATGGACAAATGATGATCCTTTTATTAAAATGCTGGAATTATTAATAAAATTATTAAATTATCCAGAAATTATGTCTCTCAAACTTTTAAAAATGCCATAGTGGAGAATAGTTATGAAGTTTGGAGAAGATAGAATCTCTGTCTTGGTGGAGTTTACTGGCCTCTAAGGGAAATAAGGTACCAACACACATAATTAAAGCATACAATTTTATATCATAAGTATTTTAGTAAAGCACAAAATAAAGTTCCACGTGAGATCATAAGATCAAAGTCAGTAATACTTAGATCAGGAAAAGCTTGTATTAAGACATGGTATTATTCTGAGGTCTTAAAGGATGGGCAGAAATCAGGCATAGAGATGGATGGAGGGCAAAACTGGCCCTCTAGTACCCACTGAATGGGAACCCACTGAGCAAAGCCATAAAGTCATTATAGAATACTATGTAATTAGAAAATAAAGAGGGGCAATTAATAGTATAGTGGATAGACTGCCAGCCCTAGAGTCAGGAGAACCTGAATTCAAGTCTGGAATCAGGCACTTACCAGCTCTGTAACCCTGGGCAAATCACTTGGCCCTGTTTGCCTCAGTTTCCTTACCTGTAAGATGGACTAGAGAAGGAAATGGCAAACCACTTTAGTATCTTTGCCAAGAAAACCCCAAATCAGGTCACAAAAACTTGGACATGACTAAAATAACACAACAACAAACACCAGAAAATAAGGATTGATGCCATTTAGCTGAGACACAGATTATGCAGAAAGGGAGTGTTATATATCCTGGGTGCCTTCTAGGCTGCAGCTGACAAATCATCCCACTGATGGAACTTGTAGAGGTAGTTTTGAGTAGAGCTTTGTGCTCTTTGGATTTCCTGTTTGAGTTTGGATTTAATAATTTGGGAGAAGATGCAGAAGTCCTAGAGAGAATATATGAAGTAGAGAGGAGGGAAGGAGCTAATTGGTGTGTGAGGAAAGGAGACTTGAAGCCTTTCCTGGCATCAGCAAAGTAGTTAAAGATAAATTCCATCTCTGAAGCAATTAGAGCCTCCAACAGCAGTAAAACAACAAGAAGAGTTCAACATTCAACATTTAAGAGAAAGTACAATGCCAAAATTCCCAAAGTACAAGTGAGAAGATTTGAAAATTCTCTTTAAATGTAGTAGAGAAAGTAAGAATTAAGGTCATTGACAATTCAGGTTTAGTGAGAGTAACTGTATGTACCTAAATGTTTCTATTTAATAGGAATACAGATTCAGAAAAAAAGGTTAGTTAGAAGGCTCCTTGTCTAATCCCCTCTTCTTACAAGTGGGGAAATCTGGTTTTAGAAACTAAAGTCACTCACCCTCCTCATTACTCACAAATCAGTGGCAGTTCTAGTACAAGTATTTCTTCAAGTCTTGCTCAATAGATTGTCCCAAAAGTCTTAGTAACTGAACTAAGAATTTTTGCTCAGCTGTGTTCAATTCTTTGTCACTCCTTCTGGGTTTTGTTTTTTTTGTTTTTGTTCTTGTTTATTTGGGTTTTTTTTTTTTGGCAAAGATAATGGAGTGGTTTGCTCTTTCCTTCTCCATCTCATTTTAAAGATGAAGAAACTGAAGCAAATAGGATTATGTAACTTGCCCAGGATCACATGAAGCATCCCTTTCCTCCTCAGGGTTAAATTGTTAAAATTGCTAAAAAGCATTTCCTCACATCAGTCCAAAATCTGTCTTCCTTTAACCGCTAGCCTTTGGTTCAAATTAAATCTTCTGGATCCAACCAGCACATGATAACTCTTGAAATAGTTGAATGTCTTCAATAATCTTCAATGTCTATGTCTCTAAAATCTAATGGTTGAAATGTAATCTTTGAAGAGATAAGAATTGCAGTTCTTCCATTTCTGGGCTAAACGCCTCCAGTTCCTTCAATCAAGTCTCACAACAATCCTTACCATCCTTCTCTAGAAATATTCCAGCTTGTCAGTTTTCTACCATTCTAACATTAAGCCTGGGACTTAATACAGACAATTATGCTCTTCTCTCCTTACAGAATTGAACCCTTTATTAAAACAATAAATTGTTAATATTATCCAATGATTGATTATCATTATTGTTTTTTAAAAGATACATGATTCTCCACTAAAGTATCATGACATCCATATTTTTCCTAGGCTATATATCATAGCTCAGGCCATCATAACTGCTACTAAACTATAAAGCATAAGCCCAGTGACCAATCATGTGTTTGTTACCCCAGGACAAGCCTAGCTTAATTTAGAAAACTTCATTACCCAGTTGACCAGAACTAGGTTTTTTTTTTGTCCTGCAGAAAGTTTTAAATATATATATATAAATATATGCATATATATATATTATATATAATATATACTGTCGTAGAAGAGTTCCATCTGTATGGGTATAGTGAGCCTGAGTATAGTGAAAACTAAAATATTGAAATAATAATACAGAGCATCCTAAAAGTCTTGGGGATGTTGGCAGTCCAATGGATCAAATGCAGAGCTTGGAGTCAGGAAGGCTCACCTTTTGAACTCAAATCTGGCCTCAGACACTTACTAGTTGTGAGATCCTGGGAAAGTCATTTAATATTATTTGCCTCAGTTTTCTCATCTGTAAAATAAGCTGGAGAAGGAAATGGCAAACGACTCTAGTGTCTTTATAAAGAAAATTCCAAATGGGGTCACAGGGAGTCAGACATGACTGAAATAACTGAACCACAGTGAAAACAATCTCCATCCCTCCCACTATGACACCATCTCAGGGGGTCAAATCTCATGGCAAGATTCCACCAGAGCAGCACCGAGGGCAAGGGAGAGACTGGGAGCCTTCTGCCTGGACCATCATGAGACTGTTTCCCTGGGCCGTGAGGGTCCCTGCCCCTGGCCCAGCAGTACCATGTGCTGTGGTTCAATCCACTTCCTGCCACTTTGACAAGGAAGGAATTTCCCTCCCTGTCTCCTAATGAGAATCCTGGCTGTCCAGAGTTGCTGATTTGTAAACACAATGGCGCCTGGAATGAGGAGGAGCTGGCTGCCAGAAGTTGTGGCCAAATAGCCGCTCTGGGCTGAGGATGCTGGGTTCTAAGGTCTGGCTTTCCCTGGTCAGCCGCTAGCTCCTCTCCTTTCCTCTTCTTCAGCCAGGGTCAGCCCATGGTGACAAGGTGATGTTTGTCTTGGGATCCTATTTACTGCTCTTTGGAGCTCTTCAGTTCTCTTCCAGTTTCTGTCCCAAAACCTGCGATGCCCTTCTACCAACTCAAATCAGCCCTCCTTGGACAGAGCACCTTGTTCCAAAATATTCTCTTCCTCCTCCCTGCCTCGAAGCTTTAGTGCCTCGTTTTCTGGGTGGAAAAGAGCTAAAGAGCTGTGAATCTGAAACCACAGGGCGTGGATCTGAGACTTAGTTCTGCTCCTGAGTGACTTTCAGTCAATTGCTTGAATTCTCTGAACCTCATTTTCCTTACCCATAAAATTAGAGGGTTTCCATCATCTTCTAGAACCCTTCTAACTACAAAGCTATAAATATATAGATAAATTTATATATATATATACATGTATAATATACATATATGCATATATACATATAACATGTGTACATATATGTAAATTAGTTCATACTGAGGTATAAAGGACTAATAATTTATATATGTATGTGCATTATGTATGTGTATTATATGTATGTATATGTGTATGTATATCTTCTAAAGCATTTTATCTACACTATTCCATTTACTTGTGCAATAACCCTGAGGTTGATAATGAAAGTAGCATATGTGTCTCAGAACTGTAGCTGAGCTCACAATCTTGAAGGATTTTTCAATAATAATTCAACAGTGGCTCAGTTCATGCCCAAAGTCTTATGAAGATCTGAACTGGTTCATTTCTATCCTTCCACTAAGAGTCTTTAGTTAGTGAGGAAGAGAGAGGGCCAGACCTGGAGTCAGAAAGACTCATTTTCCTAAGTTCAAACCCAGTTTCAGATACTTATTAGCTGTGTGACCCCAGGCAAGACATTAAATCCTGTTTGCCTCAATTTCCTCATTTAAAAAAAAAGCTAGAGAAGGAAATGGCAAATCAGTATCTTTGCCACCCAAATGAGGTCACAAAGAATTGGACATAACTGAAACAAAAAAAGTCTTCAATTTCTTTGCAAGCATCGGGCTACCAATAGGCATTTATACATAGAATAATTTTTCTAAAGCTAAGTTCTGACCATATTACCCAACCTCTTGTTCAATAAACTCCAATGATTCCCTGCCACTTTTAGGATCAAATACAAAATTCTCTGTTTGGCTTTGAAAGCCTTTCTTACCTTTCCAGTTTTCTTACATTTTACTCCCCTGCATGTAATCTTTGATCCAGGGGCACTGGCTTCTTTGCTGCTCTTTATATAAGACACTCCATTTCTCAGTTCCAGGCATTTTTTTTCTGGCTGTCCCCCAAGCCTGGAATGTTCTCCCTCCTCATTTATACCTCTTGGCTTCCCTAGCTTCCTTCAAATTTCTCAAGTCCCATAATCTATAAGTCATTCCCAGTCACCCTTAATCTTAGTACCTTCCCTTTGAGATTATTTCCAACTTATCTGTGTATAGTTTGTTTGTTCATAATTATTCAGATATTGTTTCTCCCATTAGACTGTAAGCTCCTTGTGAGCAGGAACCATCTTTTTTGTTTGTTTATGATTTTTTTTTACCTTTTTGTATGCCTAGAACTTGGCACAGTGCCTTACACATATTAGGTCCTTAATCAATGCTAATTGACTGATTGCCCAGGCTCACACAGATTGTAAGTGTAGTAAGTGCTTAATTAATAAATGCTTATTGAAAAGATTGTCACTGAGTCCCTTAGAAAGCCAATAAAAGTTGTCCAACTTCCAGTGAATATTGTTTCCTCCTTATTCAAGCCAGAGAGTTACTCAATAATTGGAAACTCACAGATTAATGCTATCTCAGTCCAGCTCCACCTAGAACCAGTTCTATGTTAGCTATCTATCTTCTCTCTAAGGTCTCCTTTCCTCCTTGTACCCCTGTCCATTGACATGATACTTTTCATGCCCATCAATAATCAATTAATCAATAAGCATCCATTACCTGGTGCTAAATTAATGCACATGTGTTTTCAGGCTTTTTTCCAGGCAGTAGATATGAACGAGGAAGAACTAACTTCTTGAAGGGGCAGCAAGGTGGTACAGTGGGTAGAGTGCCAGGTCTGGAATTAGGATAGAGCTGAATTCAAATCTGGCCTCAGACATTTATAAGTGGTGGGCTTGGACGAGTAGTTGACAGAGCCAGATTTGAATCTTCAGAACTTTAGGATTTTAGAGCTAGCAGGAACCTTTTAGATTTTCTTGTACGGGCTCTGTCACTAACTGTGTGACTTTGGGAAAGTCTTGGAACCTCCAAATCCTCAACTCTGAGCTCTGAAAATGATCCATCCTCCTCATTTTTCGGAGCTGTGAAATGATCCGTCCAAAGCCCCTCACCTAGAGAGTGACAGAGTCCGGAGAGCTTCCTCCTCTGTAAAATAGGTCCAGAAATATTCACCCTACCACCTCACAGAGCAGATACACAAATGAAACCTAAAATACAGTGCAAATGTAAGGAGGGACAGCTATGGAGGAAGAAGGGGTCCAAAAGCTGGTCCCAACAAATTGCTTCTCCCAATTTGCACAGAAAACTCAGGATGGAGAATAAGCTCTTTACCACCCACCTGATCTGGAGTAATGGGTAGTGTGTGTGTATATATATGTGTGTGTGTGTGTGTGTGTGTGTGTGTGTGTGTGTGTGTTCCAATTCTCTGGGCTCTGTTTTAGCTGATTAAAGATGCTAAGAAGAGCATGATAGTAGGAGGCTATGGCACTATGGGGCCTTCCAGTCTCAGTGGACCCAGAGACTTTCCTCTTTTTCCTTGTCCAAAGGAGGATGTATGTATTGAGCTAGTTTCTTGCTTTGGGAATTTAAAACTGTTTTATTTCCTAAATGAAGAGAACAAAGCTCCCTTAATAACGATAATCACTGGGCAATAAAGAGAATGTGAATGGGGTGTGTATCAGGGAGCCCAATCAGGGACCAATGCAGGATGATGGGCTCTGACAGGGAAGATAATCATATAATAGCACACTGAGCTGATACAGCTGCAGCCGGTGCTGGGCCTGGGGATGGACTTTGCTTCTTGCCTTCCTGTCCTGGTGCCTTCATTTCTCCAGGGCAGTCCAAGTCATGGACTTTCCCACACCTGGGTTCTTCCCTCTGTGAGAAAGGCAATCAAGGGACAGCTGGGTGATTCAGTGGCTAGAGCACTGGCCCTGAGCTGAGTTCGAATCTAGCCTCAGATACTAGTTGTATGTGACCCTGAGCGAAGCATTTAGCCTCCAAAAGGAAAAGGAGTTTACAGAACCTAGCTTTTGCTAGATTTTTTTAATCCAATCGGCTCACCCCTCTCCCACCCCTCCTTGCTACCAAATGGGTTTGGTCTAAATTCTCCCAGTCTGTTGACTGTTATTGTTCATTTGTTTCAATAGGTCTGACTCTTCATGATCCCATTTGGGGCTTTCATGGGAAAGATGCTAGAGGGGTTTGCCATTTCCTTCTCCAGCTCATTTTACAGATGGGGAAACTGAGGCAAGCAGGGTGAAGTGACTTGCCCGCAGTCATACAGCTCATAAGTATCTGGGGTCAGATTTGAACTCTAGAAGATGAAGCTTCCTGGTTCCAGGCCCAGAATGAGCCACCTAGCTACCCCTGGCCTAATGAGCTGTAACCACATTATTCTTGAAGATTACCATGGAAAGAGATACTCTAGTCATGCTGAGAAACCCCAGTTCTTGCTATAGGAGAGTCCTTTGAGTCCAGGTTGGCTTCTTTCTGCAATAATTAGACCTCACTTCCCCAGAGGAGACAGTGATGGAGGAGGTGGTTCACAGGCATGGAACATTGACTACATTGTAAGGTGTTTTTTGGTTTTTGGTTTTTTGCTGTATTGATTACTTTTATTTTTGAGTTTTTTCATTTTTTCCTTTCTTTTAAAAATTCTTTGTTATTACAATGGTTCTTTGGGAAGTTAAAGAAGAAGAAATAAAAGAGAAAATTTTGGTAATGTAAAAACAAAAGATACCAATAAAAATTTTAAAAATACAAAAACATTAATGGGAATGGCAGGAAGAACTTATTGCCTCTTCAGTGAAAAAAACAGAGGTCTTCAGCTTTCTTTATATAACCCCACATGTACTTGGAGAGAGTTCTTGTTCACTGATTCAGTTTCTTTTTGGAGAAAGAATGCAGACTGGGTCTCAAGAATGACCCCCGTTCCTTCAATTTTATCATGGGTTCTATTTTCCATCTTTTGGATTTTTTTTTGGCTCAGCTTGTATCTCCCTGGTGAGTGGAAAAGACAAATCAGCATTTTAAGTTCTTCCAGCAACATGCACTGAGTACTACTCAATGTCCAAAGCATATTTATAAAGCGAGCAGAGTGAATGCTTGGTGGGAACTCACCGCACTGCAGCAAACCCTGTCATACAATATTTACTGAGCATTCATGTAGCATATAACCCTACCCTAGGCATTGTTAGCCGAGATCGGCTTCAGGATAGACAAGGCACTTCTATGAGAGAGAGACTGACAAAAGGGAGGTTGGCCATGACATAATCCAGATTGTTTCTGCTTCATTTTAACATTGAACCTATTTATAATTACTTGGCTTTATCCTGTAACTGTTTAAGTATGGTTCTATGATGGGTTAAGTACAGAAATCCAGTTCTCTCACTAATTACTAATCTATTCTTGCCTTAAAGAATTTTGCTATCCTTGGGAGATGCATCTGAATACAAGGCAGTCAAGCCTAATATCTTTACACCTCCAAGCTATCTCCAAGGATGTTTGATTGGCTGTCCAAAAGTCTGGACCATTATCAGTAACCTTGCAGATGGACTTGAACAAGGAGCACTTCTCAGTCACAGGGAAAGAAAGAAGGAGTCATTTCTAGCTCCTAATCTCTAAGCTTTCAACCAATCATGCAGTTCCCTGCACCTCAGCTCTGTAATCAATCACTGTTCCCCATGCCTCATAATGTTACCTACCCTGTAATGTTCTTTGCTCCATTTATCCGAAAAGCTATAAAAGAAAACTGTATCTCTTATTTAGATACAGCTAACTGTATCTAAATAAGCTCAGCTAACTGAGGAAGCTGAGTTCCTATTTATTAGTAGATTTGTGCTTTGCCAATAAATTGATAATGCTTGGAACTTTGTACCTCAGTTTACCTTATTTTTAATGTTATATTCATATACTAATGTATGGGTCTTTTAAATCCAAAGGGACAGGACAGGTAAAGTGAGTAGGGCTGAGCAAGGAGATCTAAACTGTTCTAGTTTAGTAAGCATTGAAGAAAACTGAACAGCTTTAAGAATAACCACTGCTACTAAGTGTCCAGCTCTTGGTAGCCCTGACTACAGGTCCCAGTGGTTTCTGCTTTACCTTATAGTTCTCATTCTCATCACCCTAAGGACTCTTCCTCTTCACTGTTTCCTGGTTCATGGTGATTCATCCAGTTGTCCTATACCTTTGCCTTGTGTCTAGGTAAACCTCTAGGGACCATTGACCTTCAGAGTGGGTATCCCTCAGAGGGCACCATAAATATATATATATATATATATATATGTATATATACATACATACATATACATATATATATATATATATATATGTGATACAGCTATGATATTTAGGGAGATCTTCGGTACAATAGTTTGAGAGCTGGTTCTGGGGTCAGGAAGATCTGTGTTCAAATGTCCCCTCAGATATTTATTAGCTATGCAACCCCAGGCAAGTCACTTAACCATTGTCTGCCTCAGTTTTCTCATCTGCAAAATGGATATGATAATAGCACCTACATTGTCGAGTTGTTGTGAGAACTAAATGAGAAAACATTTGTAAAATGCTTAGCATTGTGTCTGGCACATAGCAGGTGTGTAATAAATGCTTTTTCTCTTCCCTTGTGATATTTTTAGTTTCCTTATTCACCTTCACCAATTTTTTTACTGGGAGTAATGGAGACAACACTGAATGTTGATGAATGGAAGAGGGATAACAAAGGGTATGGATTAATGTATGTTCAAACTACTACACAAACATAAGTTTTATATTCTATGTATTGTATTTATGTTTATAATCAATGGCCAAAGTTATCTGGCTATTTTTCAATGCAAATCAGAATATATAGTATTCTAGAGCAAAGCCAAAGTACATTTATGTTAAAAGGCTCTTTATTTTTTTGCATGTTAGACTTCATTTGGCAGTCAATAAGGCTTATGGATCACTTTTCAGAATCAGAAAGAAAAGAACAAAAGAAAGGCAGGAAAGAAGGCAGGAAGGAAGGAAGGAAAGAAGGAAAGAAGGCAGGAAGAAAAGCAAACAGGCAGGAAGGAAAGAAGGCAGGATGGAAGGCCTGGAGGAAGAAAGGAAGGAACAAAGGAATGAAGAAAGAAAGAAAGGAAGGAAAGGAGGGAGGGATAGAGGAGGGGAAGGAGGGAATGAGGGAAGTAGGAAGGAAGGAAAGAAGAAAGGAAAGGAGGAACATATGCTTCAATATGTACTCTAAGTTCATTGCCTCTTTCTCAGGAAGTGGATAGCAAATTTCATTATGAGTCCTTTGGAACTGTGTTTGGTCATTGTGTAAATCAGAGTTATACTAAGTCTTTCAAAGTTGATTATAATATTGTTTTTGTATTATTCTCTTGGTTCTGCATACTTCTCTTTGCCTTAGTTCATGTGAGTCTTCCCAGGTTTTTCAGAAAACAATCTTTTCTTCTTTTCTTATAGGACATTATATTTATATACCACAAATTGTTCGCCATTTCTCAATTGATGTGCAACCCTTCAATTTCTAATTCTTTGCCACAAAAAGAGCTACTATGAATAATTTTGTATATGTGGATCTTTTACTTCTTTCTTTGATCTCTCTGCTTTGTGGACTTAAGGTATTTCTGGTTTAAGGAACATGTACAGTTTCATAGTTTTGGAGCACAGTTCCCAATTACTTCCCAGAATAATTCCTTATCATTTTGCAGATAAGGAAACAAAGGTCCATTTAATTGGATCAGGTGATCTCTATGTTTTCTTCCTTTTCCAACATTCTACCATCCCATCTGATAAAATATTTTTACTAAATTGAATGCAATGTTTACAATGCATATATAAATAAAGCAAGAAATGAATTTTCATGTGATTCCTGGTGGGAAATATTTTGTAGACAATGAGGAATGAGCATAGTTGAATTAGCACATAAGGACCTAACATGTTCAAAATTTAGGATGCATCAGCATTTAGAAGCACGACTCACTCACTCTGACACAATTGGAGGCCTCCCTTTATCAAAGCCTATATAATATGTGCTCCAATCTGGTGCTAGTAATAAGGATTTGATGTTGGACCTGGAGAAGGAAGGATTAGAATAGACTATAAAAAAAGACTATCCTAGAGATGGAAGCTGAGCCTCATTCCTGGGCAACTTGTATAGTTATGAACCTAACTTTGGCTTTCCTTAGTTCATCTGTTCTCTATACTCAGAAAATCTGCAAGGGTCTCCCAATCCAGCACCTATAGGTATCTGTTGAGGGAATTAGACTTCCCAAACATATTACTCTAGGCTTAAATAAGAGAAGGACCAGAATACAGAGAAACATTCTTGTCTTTCACAGATGGTTCCAGGGGCAGGGAATTTGGAGAAAATGCAAAGATGTTTTACTTTATCTAGAGATGGAAAAATATGGATGAAAAGCAGTTATTGAGCACTTACTTTATACCAAGCACTGGGGATACAAATCTTAAAAGCAAGACAGAACCTGCCTTCAAGGAATTTACATTTGAATAAGGGGAGAAAAAAGAGAAATTTTTTTTTCTTTAGCCATATCCATTTATTCAACAAGAAATTCTTCACAACAATTTCATACAATACTTATCAGAGATTAGTGTTGAGAAAATTATCTCCCCCTACATACAAAAATACATTTTATCACTATGAAAATGATCAAGACAAGGACCATGAAAACTTATGAAGTTCGGCATCTTCATATATCAAAAGGAAGAGAGTAAAAATGTTGGTGGGGAGAGCAAAAAAAAAAAGAAAATCAATGAACATAATACTTCATTTGAAATCAGGAAATTACAAAAAGAAACCTTCATATTGTGCCCTTTTAAAATATATATAACAAGCAAAACACAATTTTTATTTTAGAATGTCACATACTAAAAACATTCAGAATTAAAAGTAAATTTGAATTCACTTTTTGTAATACCATTATGAAATTAAAATCCTTCAATTTCAACTGTAAAAAAGAGATTTTTTTTAAAAATAGGGAATATTGGACAGAAAAGGCTGTTTTGCCTTGGAAAGTCATTAAGGTGGTACAAGTAGTCATTGGAAAGTTCAATTAAAGTAACTTTTCCAAAGTAATGGATAGTATTCATTTGCTTATAGTCCTCAGAGAAAGTCCTGAGAGTTAGAAGAAGGTATACACAGTTGTAGGGTGGGTGGCAAGGAGACAGCTGGAGTAAATGGTTGCATGGGTTCAAGAAGGATTTTGAGACATTTCCTGATGATGGATTCTCAGTGAATGACTAAGAGGAAAGTGGGATATTTTGAATATACTTCTAAGTTATAGAGCCCATACCATGGAGTTGTCATACTGGGTCTATCAGTGAAAGAACCACAGCTATACCTAGAGGGGGAAAACTAGGTTTTTTTCCCAAGGTAACATGCTAGGTTATGGGAGAAGGGAAGGACAAGTTTTGCTTCTTCATGTTGTTTGTCCTTCATTTTTCCAAGAGGACCAGTGAGGTTACCTGGTCATGCCTTCAGAGATCCTCATGGTTTGTGCTTGGTCATTTCCTATTGCCCCATGGTCCTGTAGGGATTAAGGCTGAAGGCAGTCCAGAGAAGGGCAAAAAAGTAGTATTTAGTAGTAAAAGTTGAGTGAGGGGAAGGAAAGAAAAAATCATCTCTTCTCCCACATCTGCTGCTCTGGACCATGCTCACAAAAGATTGGAGGAAGATGGGTCAATGGTTGTGGAGGTTAAAAAAAGTAGGAGGAGGAAACCCTTGCCCTTTCTCTCCCCAATAACTGCAACCAAGGCTATACTGTCTCTAGGCTCATCTCCCCTTCCCCCACCCTCAAAACTCTTTTCTAATTCAATCCAATCTAACAAGCATTTATTAAATATCTACTAAGCAATTCTTGTCCTCTTGTCCTTGTGGGGAAGGACAAATAAAGCTTTTCAACAGATAAGTATATATACATAATAACTGACTGAAGGGATCTCCAACAGTCATGGCTTTTAAAATTCATCCTGTCCTGCCTAGATCCTTGTTGCTGTCACCTAGAGGCTTCAAGGTGATTTTCCTCCCCAAATAATTACTTTCTCACAAATTTCTTCTCAATTCCAGGTCATTGCCTTCTTCCTTTGGAGCATGGCCATTTATACTTGACCAGCTAAATGGATAGTTTACCAGACCTGGAATCAAAAAGACACTTACTTTGTGACCCTGGACATTCACTTAACCCTGCTTATCTCAGTTTCCTCATCTGTCAAATGATGTGGAGAAGAAAATGGCAAACCACTCCAGTATCTTTGCCAAGAAAACCCCAAATAGGGTCAGACTTCAAATCCCTATTTTCCATAACTGAATTTGCTCCAAATGCCAGAATTTCTAGACATGGCTCTGGGCAGAATACTGAGCTGAATAGAACTCAAAGCAGTGGTCATTCTTTAAAGTCTCAGACCTGACTGTGAACTATGCTTTTTGGTCCTTCCTGACTTATCTGGTTCAAAGCTGCCGGGCCTGATTACCTTATGACCTTCTTTTATATCTTTGCTTCATAAGACTTCTAATAATTAAAAAAAAAGTCTCATAAAACCCTTACACATAATTTTTTTTTAAGAATCAGGAAAAGGAGACGCTCGCAAACAACAAAGTTAATAAGCAACAAAAATGTAGAGCTGGAATTTCATTATCTGAATGCAATTGAACCACTTTTTTCTATCCCATTCTCCTGAAAATTGCTGCTTTGCTGAACTCACATTTCAAGCGGCCAAGAACTACATCTCAAGGATATTAATTCTGGGTATTTCTCTGTGTGTGTGTGTGTGTGTGTGTGTGTGTATGTGTGTGTGTGTGTGTGTGTGTGTGAGCACACACTTGAGTTTTAGAGGAACTAACAGAAGGGGGAAATCTGCAGAATTCACTGAAAACTCTCCATCTGCCACCAAGTTGGAAGACCAGGGGCAGGAGGGCATGGAACACCTGAGCTTCTTCTCACTGTGTTCCCACCACGTGGGCTCATGCTTGCTCGCTGGTGAATCTTTGACATTTGCTGGGAACAGCATTGGTATTTAAATTGCATCACGAATTGAAGTATATTCAGGGAGGAAGGAGGGGTATGTGTGTAGGGAAGCAGGTTGGGAGGGAATGTAGAGCAGAAAGAAAAAAATGAAGCTCTTAACTGCAAAAGTTGATGCATTTTCCTGCCCGCCACTGCAGGGTTTGGGATTTGGAGGTTAGGCTGGTAGTAAACAATTGTGAGTGTTCTACATTTCAGAGTGTTTGAACAGCTGGAGAAACTCCAGTGGAAGATCAGGCTGAGGTCAGGTTATTATTCTCCTTGGTTCTGATGGAATGAAATAGAGAATACTCAGAATCCTTCTCTAATCCATAGCCCCAAGAGGAGTCAAAGGGCTAGCATTCCTAGATCTGCCATATACTAGTATTTCTGTGAACAAATTACTTCTCTCTGTGACTCAGTTTCTCTTCAATGGCAAAATAAGGATTGGTCGACCAGCACTGTTAGAAGCATTTATTATGTGCCTTCTTTGTACCATGAAATATTATTATAACAACCCTGGGGGGGTAGGTGCTTTTATGATCCCTAATATTATAGTTGAGGATGTTATTGTTCATCCTTCATTTTCTAAGAGGACCAATGAAATCACAGGGTAAAGTCTTCACTTTGCCTGAGAATTGGATTTAACTGAGGTAGAGTTACATAAATCATCAGCTTCCCTCTCTCTTCCAGAATCATCAGAAGTCCAGTGACAAGGCATAAGTCAAAACTACTGGTGATGCTTAAGAGGATGCAGTAGATGCCTTTGACATCCAGTTCTAAGCAATCCACCGTACCTGCTTCAGTTGCCTTCATGGCCACTGGAACAACTTATTCTCATTTGCCTATTCTTGCTAGGACATGCTTGAATGAGACATCCCCCTACCTCACAGATGAGTTAGGGGTCAGTAGAATGCCCTCCCCCTGGTTTATCCTGTCTACTGACTTGTTTTACTAGGGTATGGCTGCTGAACATGCTACAGCTTCTTGGAGCCACGGGTGAGAGTTAGGTAAAAGGTGGACACCAAAGGTGGATGAGCAGCCCTGGAAAGGGCTCAGCTAGCTCTCATACGAGAGGTGCTAGACCTCATACATCCCAGGAAACTGAAGGAGACAGGTTAAGTGGTTGCCCAGGATCACACACCTAGTGTGGGTCTGAGACCCTGAGACATCCTGACCCCAAGCCTAGAGCTCTATCCACTGCAACACCTAGCTACTTTGGGAAGATGACTGTCAAGGTTTGGAGAACCCAGGTCTTGAAGAAGAGCAGTTTCCTTAACTTCATACTGCTGCACCAATGGAGCCAGAGTCTGGTCCCCTCTCATTTCTGGACCCCTAACACTCCAGCATGACAAGGGCACTGGAGTGGGGACCTTTGACACACCAAAGAACCAGCAGAAGTCTTGGCTAGTAGTCAATGCACTTAAATTAATTCCAGATTAATTTAATTTAATTTAATTTGTTGTGAAGTTATCCATGTATGAGGGCATTAAGGTTTTGGGCTTGGAAAGGAGGATTGAGTTTGGAGTCAGAAATCCCAAGTTTTCCCTTGTAGGGCATTTAAACTCTCAGATTATCATTTCTGTCACCTGAAAAATGGGAACAAAACCATTTGTATTATCTTCTGTTTTATTGAGAAGCTCAAATGAGATCATGTCTATAAAACCCCCAAGTTTTATAGTGTGAGCTCATGGCTGGCTCTCTCTGGCAGCCATCCTGGGTTCTTCTCCCTCACCTCCACCCCCTGCCCTGGCCCCTTGCCCCAGGCTCCCACCACCAGCTGGTGCATGTCCTCCAAGAGAACAGAAGAGCTTCAGCATTCAGGAGAACAAAACATAATCTGAAGGTAAATCTGCTGCCTAAAAAGCCCCCCTTATTTAGGATGCTTTCAAAGCAGGTAGGTTTTTTAATTCAAGACAATTCAGAATACAAATTGTGTCAAGGTCTACTGTGGAATCCTCCCAGCAACCCTGTAGAGAGATAGGATTAAATAACTGGCCCCAGTATTACCAATGGGAGAATGGGAGAACAAAGTAATAAAACCTTTGCCCTTTGATTTGGAGACTGTCTAAGCCTACAAATCCTTTTGAGATATCTCATGACACCAGCCTAAAATCCCAATATATTTTTTGGGTTCACACCCCCTTGCCCCAACATTTGGTGGCCCATATAGTCTTTGAATCCTAATATATTTGGGGGTTCAGCATGTCTGCACCCCACATCCCATTAATTGAACAACAACATTAATTATTTAGATGAATTAATTTCCTAACTAATACCAGCAGGCATTAGGGATAGTGAGAAGAGGAAGGGATGGGTAGGGATCAAGGCTGCCATGAGGATTGGCTGTCATACTATTCCCTCTCAGAACCAAGTTTTCCTAAGCCCTTAGATTCCCCTTGTTCTTCTGAAGAAACTCCCACTACAAGCCAAATTTCACTCTTGGTTTCCCCAGTAAAGGCCCTCACTGTTTGGATGCTCAAGCTACCATATTATTCTTTAGCTGATTATTCCCCCCCCCCTTTTTTTTCTTTCAGTAGCTTCCCCCATTCCTTTCATTATCATGTTAATTTGGACAATGAAGCTTAAAAACGCATACAACTTGCTAGTTTTCCTTCACTCAAGATATGGAAAGAGGGCTTCTTGCTCTGGACTTAGCTTCCAAATCTATCTATGTCAATTTAAGAGGTATTGTTGGATTTTGGGTAATTTATTGCCTCTCCCAGGCCCCATTTTCCAAGGACTTTATGTCTTCCCCAAGACTCCCACCAAAGAGTTATTTTCCTTGACTTTGTATCAGCGGTGTATTAGAGAGAATCTGTTCATACCAGCTCCCAAGAGCTGATTGTTAAATTTTAAGAGAGAGCATTTAAACCTTGGAAATTGGCAAATTCTACAAGTCAGGGCTTAATTTGTTGCTTTCTTGGTTGTCTAAAAATAACAAGAAAGGAATGCAGAAAATGTTAACCATGAAGATTAAACTTAAAAGTGTGTTGTGATAGGGAATGAAGGACTCCTACCAAACTCTTTTTATGATACAGACATGGTACTGATACCTAAACCAGGTAAAACAAAAACAGAGAAAGAAAATTATAGACCAATCTCCTTAATGAATATTGATGCAAAAATCTTAAATAAAATATTAGCAAAGAGATTACAGAAAATCATTCC
>JAJPUD010004621.1:0-55418 GCA_023553655.1 Myrmecobius fasciatus | reverse complement strand
AACCATATGATAATCTCAATAGATGCAGAAAAAGCATTTGATAAAATCCAACATCCATTCCTATTAAAAACATTAGAGAGTATAGGAATTAATGGACTTTTCCTTAAAATAGTCGGTAGCATCTATTTAAAACCATCAGCTAGAATCATATGTAATGGTGATAAACTGGAACCATTCCCAATAAGATCAGGGGTGAAACAAGGTTGCCCACTATCACCATTACTGTTCAATATTGTATTAGAAATGCTAGCCTTGGCAATAAGACAAGAAAAAGAGATTAAAGGAATTAGAGTAGGTCATGAGGAAACCAAATTATCACTCTTTGCAGATGATATGATGGTCTACTTAGAGAACCCTAGAGAATCAACTAAAAAACTATTAGAATTAATCCACAACTTTAGCAAAGTTGCAGGATACAAAATAAATCCACATAAATCCTCAGCATTTTTATACATCACCAACAAAATGCAACAGCAAGAGATAAAAAGAGAAATTCCATTCAAAATAACTATCGATAGTATAAAATATTTGGGAATATATCTGCCAAGGGAAAGTCAGGATCTATATGAGCAAAACTACAAAACACTCTCCACACAAATAAAGTCAGATCTAAACAATTGGAAAAACATCAAGTGCTCTTGGATAGGTCGAGCGAATATAATAAAGATGGCAATACTACCTAAACTAATCTATCTATTTAGTGCTATACCAATCAAACTCCCAAGAGATTATTTAACTGAACTAGAAAAAATAACAACAAAACTCATCTGGAAAAACAAAAGGTCAAGAATTTCAAGGGAATTAATGAAAAAAAGGCAAATGAGGGTGGCCTAGCTGCACCAGATCTAAAACTATATTATAAAGCAGTGGTCACCAAAACCATTTGGTACTGGATAAGAAATAGAGTAGTGGATCAGTGGAATAGGTTAGGTTCACAGAACAAAATACTCAATGACAATTGTAATCTAGTGTTTGATAAACCCAAAGACCCCAGTTTTTGGGATAAAAACTCACTATTTGACAAAAACTGCTGGGATCATTGGAAACTAGTCTGGAAGAAATTAGGCATTGACCCACACCTAACACCATATACCAAGATAAGATCAAAATGGATTCATGATCTAGGCATAAAGAATGATATTATAAACAAATTAGAACAATGTAGGATGGTTTACCTCTCAGACCTGTGGAGGGGGAAGGAATTTGTGACCAAAGAAGAACTAGAGGTCACCATTAATCACAAAATAGACAAGTTTGACTATATCAAGTTAAAAAGGTTTTGTACAAACAAAATGAATGCAGACAAGATTAGAAGGGTAGCAGTAAACTGGGAAAATATTTTTACATCCAAAGGTTCTGATAAAGGCCTCATTTCTAAAATATATAGAGAATTGACTCAAATATATAAGAATTCAAGCCATTCTCCAATTGACAAATGGTCAAAAGATATGAACAGACAATTTTCAGACGAAGAAATTGAAACTATTTCCGGTCACATGAAAAGGTGCTCCAAGTCACTATTGATCAGAGAAATGCAAATTAAGACAACTCTGAGATATCACTACATACCTGTCAGATTGGCTAAAATGACAGGAAATGATAATGATAACTGTTGGAGGGGATGTGGGAAAACTGGGACACTGATACATTGTTGGTGGAACTGTGAATGGATCCAACCATTCTGGAGAGCAGTTTGGAGCTATGCTCAAAAAGTTATCAAACAGTGCATACCCTTTGACCCAGCAGTGTTTCTACTGGGCCTATATCCCAAAGAGATTTTAAAGGAGGGAAAGGGACCCACATGTGCAAAAATGTTTGTGGCAGCCCTTTTTGTAGTGGCAAGAAACTGGAAATTGAAAAGATGCCCATCAATTGGAGAATGGCTGAATAAATTATGGTATATGAATGTTATGGAATATTATTGTTCTGTAAGAAATGACCAACAGGAGGATTTCAGAGAGGATTGGAGAGACTTGCATGAACTGATGCTGAGTGAAATCAGCAGAACCAGGAGAACATTATACACAGCAACAAGACTATACGATGATCAATTTTGATGGACATGGTTCTCTTCAACAATGATGTGATTCAAACCAGTTCCTATTGTTCAGCGATGAAGATAGTCATATACATCCAGAGAGAGGCCTGTAGGAGCTGAGAGTGAACCACAACACAGCATTTTAACGCTTTCTGTGAATATTTCCATGCATTTTGTTTTCCTTCTTAGGTTGTTTTTTTCTTCTTCTCTTTCTAGATCTGATGTTTCTTGTGCAGTAAGATAACTGTATAGATATGTATACATGTATTGTATTTGTCATATAATTTATCCTATCTAGCATGTATTAGATTACCTGTCATCTAGGGGTGGGGGGGTGGGGGGAAGGAAAGGAAAAGCTTGGGAAAAAAAAGTTTTTTTTGCAAAGGTCAATGTTGAAAGGTCACTCATGTTTTGTAAATAAAAAGCTTTATAAAAAAAAAAAAGTGTGTTGTGGAAACTTTTTTCCCTCCCAGAGAGCCCATTGTTAAACATTTACCCCAGCATATCTCCGGTAAATCTTTGACTCTACCAATTCTGGAAAGCCATTTTTAAAAGGAACTCTTCTCCCAATTCCCAGAATAGGGCACTGCCACTTCCTTCTCCAAAGTCTAATGAATTATTAGTCCTAAGGATATGGGTACCTTCATGATGTGATTTTGAAGAACTCTGGGAAAGGACCCTCCCTGCTCCCCAAATATCTCTCTCAACAATGGTTGGAAGATCACCAATATGAATTGCGCTTATTTAAATTAATCATTGGCTTCCTCTGAAGCCTTCCTTTAAAAATGCAAATACTCCTGTAAGAGTCACCCATGGACTCAGAAAACCTGAGTTCAAATCTTGGCTCATACTAGCTGTGTGCCTTTGAATAAACCCCTTTATAAGAGGCAGCATGATGCAGTGGGGAAAATGCTGCGACCTGTATTCAGATGCTGGTTCTGTCTCCTACTGCTTACGTAAGACCTTGGGAAAATTATATACTTTTCCAAATTTCCATTTTCTTAACTGAAAATGAGAGGGTTGAGCTACATGACCTTAAATGTCCCTTCCAAATCTGTCTTTGATCTCCTAGTTTTTTCCATCTGTGAAATGAGGGAATGATGATTTCTCCAGGACCATGTTAGAACATTTGGGGATGGTGGAATTCTTTGCTTTCTCTTTTGAATGACAGGAGTGGAGTTTGATATAGAAAGCACAAGATCTCAAGGCAAATTGCAGCATTTGATCACAAACTTGCCTTAGAATTAGCTCTTTCTTAGACTTCTCCCTGACCCTCCCTTCCCAGAAGATCAAAGCAAGATTCCAGAATTTCCATAGCAAGTTTCCAAATGTCTCCCATTCTCAGTCACTCCATTTCCCAATTGGAGCCTAGGGAAAGGATCAACAAAGCAATTCACTCTTCAGATTAAGCTCCCATATTGTCCAGGCTTCCATTGAGAGAGGAATAAGAGACCCCAACTCTCTATGTGTATACCTAGATATTCTTCCAAGACCATGCATGATGGGTTCCTTACCATTCTCTCCCTCTCCCCCAGCTCAGTCTCCTTTTCTGCAATCAGTCTTGGCCCCTTGGCAGGGCATCAGCATCAGCATCTATGTACCTGCTTGCCCAGAAATTTATTCCAATATCAAAACCATGCATGGAACCCCTCCAGAAAATACCTCATTCATTTATTCAGCAAGCATTTACCCACACACAGTTCAGAAGATGGGGAAGATACAAAGATAAATGAGAGAAATCCTCTCCTCAAGACACTGAAGCAGAGCTTCTCTCCCTCTGTCCCTTCCAATGGGAGATATATATCCAACGGGGCAGGTGGATGGTGCAGTAGATAGAGCACTAGACCAGGAGCAGTCAGGAAGGCTTGATTTCAAATGCAAATCAGATATTATCTTTGTCACCCCAGACAAATCACTTAAACTGCTTCTTGCCTTACTTTTCACATTTGCAAAGTGAGAATAATAATAGCAGCTATATTCCAGAATTGTTTTGGAGATAAAATAAGAAAATATTTGTAAAGCATCATTACTTAGATGGCCAGCACAAAAAAGGTGCCTTCCACAAAGAATCAGAAGAAAAGGTTTCAAGCCTTGGCTGAGACACTGAACCAGCTACATGACTTTGAATCATTTATCTTTTTCTGACTCAGTTTTCCCATTTGTAAATAGAAGAGAGCTGGATTTGATGATGTCTAGGGTATTCTCTAGCTCCAGAATTCAGGATCATAGAAAATAAGAGCTGGGGACCTCAGAAGGCATTTAGCTTAACCCCTCATTTTTCTTTCAGTCAGTCAATAAACATTCACTAAACATTTATTAAGTGCTATGAGTAGAAGGGAATAAGAATATAAAACCAGTTAATTAATAGATCCAGATGAGGTCAGTTGCCTCCAAAGTGGAATAAACCTTGAGAGGTAATGAATTTCCCATCTCAGGAAACTTTGTGTTGTTAAAGTCGATTGCTACCTAGTGAAGGGCTGGACTTGGAGATCTCTTTCAGCTCTGAGGACCCATGATTTTGAAGGGCAGTCCAGCTCCCCATTAGCTGATAGAACAAGGTCAAGGAGTTCTTGCTAGCTTACCCCTGGCTCCTTCTAGAGCTACCATTAGAACCCAGATTTTCTGACATGAAACCCACTGCTCTTTCAATCAAACCACACTGCCTCACCCTATGATCCTAGATGTTTTCTGAAGCTACAGGTTAGTGTCATTGAAGGAATAAGACAGCAATGGGAGGCACATTTAAGTGGAGAGGCCAGATCATAACATACACTGGGAAGGATAGAAGGAGCAGATGCTCTGAACCTACTCCAGGATAAAGAATGATAGGAAGAGGAGGAAGAGAAAAAGGAAGAGAAGGAAGTAGAGGGGAAAGGAGGAAGATGGAAAAAAGGGAAGAGAAAAGAAAAGAGGAGGGAGAGTAGGAGAAAATTGAGAGAAAAGAGGAAGAGAAGAAAGAGGAGGAGGAAAAGAAAAAGAAAATGAAACTGATAAAAGGAGGAGGAAGAGAAAGTGGAAAAAATAGGAAGAGAAGAAAGGACAGGAAAAGTAGGACGAGGAAAAAGAAAAGAAAAAGGAAGAGAAGGAAGATGAAAGGGAGGAGAAAATGAGAAGAAAAAGGAAGAGAAGGAGGGGAAGCAGAACAAGAAAAGGAAAAGGAGGAAGAAGAAGAAAAAGAAGAGGGAGAAAATGAAGGTGAAGAAGAAGAAGAGAAAAAGAAGGAAGAAAAGGAGTCAGAATCAGACTAAGGCAAGCTGTTTGTACTGCTGGTGTCTTCCTGAGATGTCTTGCTTCTGATCACTGCACAGTGCCAGGTGTACAGGATGCCCAGCTCTCTCTGGTTCTGACTGTCTTGCCAAAAGTTACTGTTGGCACCTCTTCCTCCTCAGATTGAAGCTCCCAGGGGAAACACCTCTCAATCCCCTTTGTCATTGATCTTCCACAAGTCAAGCAGTGCCTCCTCCGGATTCAGAGGGATCCTCTGCTACCCTCACTGCCCAAGTTGGTGTCCCAGGAGCCCCACTAGACTTATAGCACTTTGGGGACTGCCGAGTGCTTTTTTTAAGACAGCCTCTTGTGCCAGATAGGGTAAATACTATTTTCCTCCTTCTGAAATGAGATGATCTCAATTCTGAAATATTAAATGATTTTAATAAGGTCACACAGACAGAGTGTCCCAGGCAGATTTCAGACCCAAGTCTTCTGATTCTGATTCTGATTGAAATCAAAATTTTTTATACAGAAAGTTCTGTATAAATGCCACATGTTATTGTCATTCTCAGCTCTCCACCTTCACCCCTCACCCAGGGACACACTTAAAATCAGGAAGCCTGGGGACTAAGTGGAGTTGCTGACCATGTACCTCATTTCCCCTGGACACTGCTTATCTCCCAAGGTCGGTCCTTCCACCTCTATAGAGGAGGACCTCTCTCCACCTTCCTCCACTTGATGGCTTCCTCTTGCTGCCATTTCCTGGGGTGTGCTCAAGCACTAATGTACTTCTGGTCAGTACTGAGGAAATGGACAGCAGTTCTTCCCTCCCAGGCCCCCACCCCACTCTCCACTCCCTAGAGGTCAGTGGTCACTTAGGGGATCAGGAAGTGAAGGGACTGAATTCCGGGCTATGGGAAGGAATGAGCTTGGTGACAGTTCTTGCTCAGCCTTCCCCTTGGCAACAGTTCTTGCTCTTTAAAGAACCAGAGAGGGAAGTGAGCAAGATGCAGTGAAAAAAACAATGGAGTTTTAGTCAGAGGACCTGGGTGCAAATCCTAGCTCATTTAGCTACTACCTGGGTGATCCTGGACTATATGAATGACCTAGTCTGCCTATCTTTCAGTTCCTCATCTATCATGTGAGATAATTGGGCTTAATCCTCTCCCAGATACTTTCCAGGTCTAAATTTTTGTTTGTCCTTCAGTTGTATCTAACTTGCAGAGATACTGGAGTGATTTGCCTTTTCCTTCTCCGGTTCATCTTACAGATGAGGCAGTTAAGTGACTTGCCCAGATCACACAGCTAGATTTGAATTTAGGAAGTTAAGTCTCCCTAATTCCTAGCCTAGTATTCTATCTACTGTGCCCCCTTGGTGCCCTCCAAGTCTAAACATTATGAGTTAAATCTGGGTCCCAGAGAGGGGATGATAAAACATCCTTCTCACTATTTTTGGTAGAGAAGTGGCAGACTATGGGTACAGAACATTGCATGGCTGTCAGGAATGGTCACTGATGCTTGCTGGTTGTGTGACTTAACAAGTCACTTAACCATTATCTGCCTCAATTTCCTCATCTATAAAATGGAAATAATAATGGTACCTGTCTCCTTGGATTGTTGTGAGATGATATTGGTAACATCCTTTGCAGACCTTAAACTACTACATAAACACTAGCTCTTATTGTGATTTATTTACAAAGGTAAAGAAAAAATTTGTAAATAACATAAGAGTAAAAAAAAAACACTGGAAGTGCCATGAAAACCCTATATTTCCATACATAAACTCACTTCTAGACTATTCTGCCTATCTACATTTATTTTCAGGTATTGAAGTTATAGGACTTTAAGATTCATAAAAAACTCTTCCTCAATAGCAACCTTTGAGATAGGAAGTATAAAAATTACCCCTAGGTTCCAGATGGGTCGACCAAAGTTCAGAGAATCTAAGAGTTTTGCCCATGATCATTAGCAACCGAGCCAAAATTTGAACTCGGGTATCTCCTGCTTCCCACCACCTGTATCCTCGGAGGAGGATGCTTTCAGAGCCACCTGAAGCTGATTTGGCTATTGGTCCACCTAGGCTGTCAGCTGGACCCGTTTACTCTTCTTGCCTCATTCTTGGTGATCACTGGGATCTGTGGGTATTCTATTCCCATTCCTATCAGTCATAGACATGTCTGGTGTGGTCACAGAATACACGATTACACTCAAGATGGGGAGATTTAAATGCCAACAAGTGGGAGGTCAAAGAGAGGGATGGAGACTTCTGAAAATGGAAGAGAATTTAGATTTATGACTGCCAGTCTATAGCCTACTGGGCTCAACCTGGAGCCTTCTACCATCACCTGTGGGATGTGAGAACATATCAAAATTAAAGAGAGTTTCACATCCTGAGCAGCTGCTCTAGTAGGTCATTCCCAGCTCAAGGAAGAGACCAAAAGCCAGGCAAAGAACAGAAGGGATGGGAGCAGAGGAGGCTACCACCTGGAGCAGCCTCCAGCCCCAGATGTAATGTGCCCAGGTAGCCCGCACCACCTTGAGAGAAACAACGAGAAGAACTTGGAGTTCCTGAGTTGCCGACAGAGTGAATGATCACCCACGAGGAGGCTTTGCTGTGAATGGAAAAGCCCCAAGGTTATTTCCCTGCCAGTTCCCAGTGGATTGCTGGCAGAGTGGGCGGCTGCCTGGCCTAAGGAAGATCACAAAAGCCCAGGGTGGAAACTGAGGGCCAGGAAACATACCCTGCTTCTTGGAGTTCTAGTCAGTCTGCTCTACTTCTGTCCCCCTGTCCTGTGCTTGCCGTCATCTTCATTTCATCCTGCTGTCACTCATTCTCTCTGTGATCTGGTCAAGTCTCTCAGCTTCCCTGGGTGCCCCTGTTTCCTCATCTGCAAAATAAGACTGCTGGACCACAAGGGTCCTTCCAGTTCTAACAGAACCTAATGAGTTCCTGTTGGTCTCTGGAAATTTGATCTTTTTTATTTTGATCATAGACATAGCCTTATCTGCTTTCTGTATGATATAATTTCTTGAAATGATATAATTCCTCCTTCAGCTCTGTTAATGACTCCTTTTAAGAAATACTACCTCTTTCTCCATTTTTTCTGTCACTTTCTGTTTCTTGTATTTATTCCCTGTCTCTGTCCTTTCTGTTTCTGTCTTTCTATTTGCCCATCTGTCTGTTTCTGTCTAACTTTCTATCTTCCTATGTATGTTTCTGCATATCCATCTTTCTATCTGTCTGTCTATCTTTCTATATATTCATTTATCTTTCTTGTTTATCTTTCTTTGTCTTTCCAGCTATCTTTTTGTCTATCTTTCTGTCTGTCTATCTAGTTTTCTATTTGTCTGCTTGCCTCTCTGCCTAAATATTTTTCTGCCAATCTATCTTTCTATTTATATGTCTATCTATCTTTATGTATATCCATCTATCTTTTTATCTTTCTGTCTTTCTAGCTATCTTTTTGTCTTTCTATCCATTTGTTTGCCTATATAGCTTTCTATTTGTCTGTCTTTCCATCTATCTGTCTTTCTATCTCTCTCTCTCTCTCTCTCTCTATCTATCTATCTATCTATCTATCTATTTATCTTTTCCTTCCTCCATAATGTAGCCTTTGAATTTTTGGCTTACCATATTAGATTTTCCTACTACTTACAATCAAATCTGAGCCTTGGAAGGGATCTTAGAGATCACTTAATCATGGTTGAAGGGCTTTAGTGACCATCAAATCCAACTTTCTTATTTTATATATGAGGAGACTGAGACCAATTGAAGTTCCCATAATTACTTAGTAGCAAAGTCAAAACTAGAACCCAGAATTAGAACTAGAATTCTGTGTCCTTTCATTATGTCACTCTGACCCTTCATATTCTTTTTTTGTGTTTTTCTAATAAGTGCTTTTTAGCTCAAGTTTACTTCTCTTCTGGATACAGCTGGGTGACAAAGTGGATAGAGTGCCAGTCCTGGATTCAGGAGGACCTGAGTTCAAATTTGACCCCAGATACTTGTTATATGTGTGACCCTGGATAAGTCATTTAATTCTGTTTACTTCCGTTTCCTTGTGTATAAAATTAATTGGAGAAGAAAATGGCAAATTGCTCCAGTTATCTATGCCATGAAAACCCCAAATGGGGTCAGGAAGAGTGGGATACAATTGAAACAACTGAACAACAATAAAATTTCTTCTCCTAGGCTTCACCTGTCTCCTTGGACCAGCAAAGGATCCCTTTCTTCCTCCATCCCTGTTAGCAACTGCCCCATGCTCTTTGGGATGATATTAAGCAATTGCCACCTTTCTGGGAAGCTGGAATGTCTTCCCTTTTTCTCTTAAATATTTCAAGACATACGAGAGCCCTCACTCACAGTCTAACACAAACACCTTCAATGCCTGCTCTAACGGGAAGAACATAGTTCTCCACCACTTTTTGTCCTACCTCCATGTTAAGTGTTTTGAGCTCCTCTTGCTCTAACTGACTCAGGGGGAACAAAAGAAAGACACTGTGTAACAACGGAAGGAAGGAAGCTCTGGGGTGACCAAGATGTCGGGAATGTTCTCAGGCTCTGCTCCCCATCAGGACACAGGGTAAGTGACTCACAAGATGAATGAGACATGAGAGAGGGACATCGCTCTGTGACCTCAGGCTCTTCACATGAGGGAGCAATCACCAACTTGTCAAATGCAGGAAACTCAGCTCGGAGCCAAACTCCATGAAAGCAACTTGCCAAAGAAGGGTCCTCCAGGGACCAGGATGCCACAAGATTTAAAGCTAGCCCAGGAAGCTGAGGCTCAATAAGGGCATCTCAAATGCACGAGGATCTCATCACTTAAAAGTGACTGGACAGATCTCTAAACTGGACAGAGCTCTAAACTGGACAGATCTCTGAACTGGACAGAGCTCTAAACTGGACAGTGCTCTAAACTGGAAAATGCTCTAAACTGGACAATGTTCTAAACTGGAAAAAGCTCTAAACTGGACAGTGCTCTAAAATGAATAGAGCTCTAAACTTGACAGAGCTCTAAACAACTGAACAGAGTTCTAAACTGGACAGTGCTCCAAACTGGACAGTGCTCTAAAATAAACAGAGCTCTAAACTTGACAGAGTTCTAAACAACTGGACAGAGCTCTAAACTGGACAGTGCTCTAAACTGGACAGAGCTCTAAACTGGACAGAGCTGTAAACTGGACATATCTCTAAACTGGACAGATCTCTAAACTGGACAATGCTCTAAATTGGACAATGCTCTAAACTGGACAGAGCTCTAAACTGGAAAGAGCTCTAAACTGGACAATGCTCTAAACTGGAAAAAGCTCTAAACTGGACAGTGCTCTAAAATGAACAGAGCTTTAAACTGGACAGTGCTCTAAACAACTGAACAGAGCTCTAAATATGACAGAGTTCTAAACAACTTGACAGAGTTCTAAACAACTGGACAGAGTTCTAAACTGGACAATTCTCTAAATTGAAAAGAGCTCTAAACTGGACAGTCCTCTAAACTGGACAGTGCTCTAAACTGAAAAGAGCTCTAAACTGGAAAGAGCTCTAAACTGGACAGTGCTCCAAAATGGACAGTGCTCTAAAATGAACAGAGCTCTAAACTTGACAGAGTTTTAAACAACTGGACAGAGCTCCTTTGCTTCTCCACACCTTGATGGAAAAGAAAAGTTTCCCATAATTCAGAGAATCTTCTGATTTGAGTGTTTAAGCACTTTCTTTCTGCTACAAGATGCTACTTCTCAAAATTCATTTTACCTGATGCTGAAATGAAATCTGGTTCCTTGTAACTTATCTTCACTGGCCCCATTTCTGTCTTCTGGAACAATACAGAAAAAGTTTAATCACTCTTCCCCAAAGCAACTTTTTAAATATTTTAACAACAGCATGATTATTCCTTCTTGTTTTCTTTACTTAAGTTAGATATCCACATTTCTTTTGGCAAAAGTTCCTCTTCTGTTACGGTTTCTAGAACACTTTCACCATTTCAGTGACCCTTTTCTGGGTCAATGCCCTTCTTAAAATGATATGCCCAAACTGAACATGATATTCCAGCTGTGGTCTGATTAATACAGAATATGCTGGGATTTCGTCCTTCCTGTACTTCTGGACACATAGGCCAAAGTCCTAATAGTGAATTTTTGGACTCCTTAACACTTTTAAGGGACTTTAATTAAATTCAGCTACAACCCAGTTTTTTTAAACAATTAAATATAATTTCCCATCATTAGAATATAAGCTCTTTGAATGAAAGAATTGTTTAGTTTTTCTCTTTCCCCAGTGCCTAGTATAATTGCTTCCATATAGCAAGTGATAAATTAATGCTTATTGTATTTTTTTAAATTATGTTTTTTTATTTTCAAAATATATACATGCATAATTTTTGACATTCACCCCTACAAAACCTTGTGTTCTATTTTTTCCCTCCCTTTCCCCTGCCCCAGTTAGCAAGTGATTCAATATATGTTAAACATACATAATTCCTCTATACATATTTCCACAAATATGCTGCACAAGAAAAATCAGATACAAAAGGAAAAAAAATTAAAAATACAAAATGCAAGCAAACAACAAAAAGAATGAAAATATTATGTTGTGGACCACATTTAATTTCCACTGTCCATTCTCAGGTGCAAATGGCTCTCTTCATCACAAGATCATTGGAATTGGTCTGAATGACCTCATTGTTGATGAGAACCATGTCAGAATTGATCATCATATAATCTTGCTGTTGCCGTGTACAGTGACCTCCTGGTTCTGCTGATTTCACTCAACACCAGTTCATGTAATTCTCTCCAGACCTCTCTGAAATCATCTTGCTGATTATTTCTTATGGAACAATAATATTCCATGACATTCATATATCATAATTTATTCAGCCATTCTCCAATTGATAGGCATCCACTCAGTTTCCAGTTTCTAGCCACTACAAAAAGGGCTGCTACAAACATTTTTGCACATGTGGGGGCCCTTTCCCTCCTTTATGATTTCTTTGAGATATGAGCCCAGTAGAGACACTACTGGATCCAGGGGTATGCACAGTTTGATGGCCCTTTGGGCATAGTTCCAAATTGCTCTCCAGAATGGTTGAATCAGTTCACAACTCTACCAATTAGTGTCCCAGTTTTCCTACATCTCCTTCAACATTCATCATTATCTTTTCTTAACATTTTAGCCAATCTGAGAGTTGTGTAGTGCTACCTCAGAATTGTCTTAATTTGTAATGCTTGTTGTATCAAATTGAACTCAACTAGAGATGATGACGGTTCTGGGACATACACAAGACATGATTCTAAGCCACTTGCAACTTACATTCTTGAAAGGGAGATGAAACTTGAAGATATCGAACCATAATATAAGACAGAATGTGACAAGAGTCATTTGAAAGGTAGAAAAAAGCTTATTGGAATTTAGGAAAAAGGAAAATAACTTATAGTTGGGGATGAATAAAAGGTGGCTTCTCATAAGAGATGTGGATTCAATAGATCCATAAAGGACAGGTGGGATTTGGATTAAGGGTATTCTAGGCAAGTGTCAAACCACATGAAAAAATTTTTACTTGGGAGTGAGTAGTGAGTGAATCTAGGGGACAGTGAAAAGATTGGATTATTTGGGAAGTTCACAGTAAGGAACAGTAGAAGATAGGGTTCCCAAAATCAAATCATTTCAGAGTTGAAAGGGATCCCAACCACCATCTAATCCAATCCTTGACTGAAAAAGAATTCCCATTACATTATTTATTGAACAGCTCCCCAATCTTTGCCTGAAGGCTTCCATTGAGGAGGAACCTACTATCTCCCAAAAGCAGTCTTTTGTAATTTTGGCTAACTCTGATTGCTCATAAGTTTTTTCTTACTTTTTTTTTTTTAACATCATCTAAATTTTTTTTTAGTAATTTTTTTTACCTATTCCCTTTGGTTCTATTCCTGGAGCCAAATAAAAATAGTCTATTTCTTCTTCCATGCAGCGTTTTTTAAAATATCTAAATACTCTGAAATACAACTATATTTCTCCCAAATTATCTTCAATTCCTTAAATCAACCTTGATAAGGCATGATTTACCCTCCTGGTTGCAGTTCCTCTTGGTGCTCTCCAGTTGGCTTTTGGAACCACCTTTTCCACACTGGGTAGAATGAATAGGACCAGACTGTGAAGGGACTTGAATATCAAGATAAGGAGTTTAACGTTTTGGTATTAACCAATAACAAAAAGTTTTGAGAACAAAGAAATGGCACAACTAGTGAGATACATTCAGAAAATTAATCTGAGATGGTATCAGAATATACCTGAGTAGGGAAAAACTGAAAGCAGGAAAATCACACTCTCTGCCAGAGATAATGAGGGTCTAGGTGGGGGTGGGGGGCATTAAAGCTGGAAAATAAAGACAAAAGGGAGATAGATTGGATAGGAAAGTGACAAATCATTAGAACTTGCTTATTGATTATATGTGAGGGTGAGAAAGAGAGAATATTCAAAGGTAATACTGGTCATAATAAAATTTATGTAGCACATTAAGTTTTCAAAGCTCTAAAAATAATGTGTATGTGTATATAGATATATTCACATGTAGGTGTATATAAGTGAATATACACACATATATGTCTATATATACCTATATTCCCATATTTAGGTTTTTGTATAGTATGTATGTGGCGTATGTGTGTATATTGGGGTCTCTTTCAAGGGGTGATCAGTGGATTCTTTCAATGGCTATTTTACCCTCTGGTTTTAGGATACAGGAAAGTTTCCTTCATGATTTCTCGAAAGATGTTGTCCAGGCTTTTTTTTCATCATAGTTTTCAGGTAGTTCAATAATTCTTACATTGTCACATATATATATGTATACATATACATATATATACACCTACATGAAGGCACACACACATATGTATATATATGAAATACAGATATATATACCTACATTTATAACAACCACATAGGTATGTATTTGTGTATGTATGTATATGTGTGTACCTATCTATCTACTTATAAAATCTCATTTGATTCTTCCAACAATCCCCTGAGGCAAGTACTATTATTAAACCTATTCTATGGCTGAGAAAATAAAATGAAAATGATTCTGAGCACCACATTTTAGACATTGACAATCTAGAGAGTATAACAAGCTTAGTGCCATGAGGACCGTGGCTCCATATGAGGTCCAGAGCTAAACAAGAGCTGAAGAGGCCAGGAATATTTATCACATTACAGGGGTTTTGTATGGGTTATTAAAGGATTAAAGAGTTGTGACATGGAAAAGATACTAGACATATTCTGCCTAACTCCAGTAGGCAGAACAAGGGGTATTGAGTGGATGCCACAAAAAGGCAGATTTAGGATTGATGTGAAGGAAAAATGTGTTATCTCAAAGTAGAATAAGTTACTTTTAGGAGGCAGTGTGCTCCTCACCACTAGAAATCTTGAAAGGTCAAGTTTGTTGTTAAGAGGATTATTGTTCAGTCATGGATATGACTAGTTGGCCCTTCAGATGCCTTCTTTCTCTGAGATTCTGTGGCTATGTTGGTGATGGTGATGATAGAAAATAATATGGCAGTAGAACCAATGTCTAGTAGGTTTGCCTTTAAATCAAGGAGATCTCAATTAAAAAGCTCAATTCACTCTAATATATACTAGGTGACCAGTGTTAGATTCCAGTAAGGGACAGGAGAAATAGAGGACATCATTCTTTTCTTCAAGTAACTTATAATTTCCTGACAAGGCTTCTTTGAGACAATGAAGAACAAAACAATCCAGTAGACAATAACATTCTATACTGAATAGAATTGAGTGCTAAAAAGTGCCCCTCCACCCCCTAATCTTATTGTTCTCAAGCCAGCCATCTCTCTTCCATGCTGGCAGTGAAAACTCCTGAAGTTTCCCACTTCCACCACTGTCCTGTGAGTCACTACTCCACCCTCAGTTTTCCTCCTACGTGGTGAGAATCATTCATACCTCCCTCGCTCTCACTCCCTCCCTGAATGTTAAAGTATAAAGCAAGGAATTGTCACACCGACAAAGTATGTTCTGGATAAAAAATTGGAAAGTCTAGATTCAGCTTGGTTTCTATATTACTTTGTGACACGTGTGTGTGTGTGTGTGTGTGTGTGTGTGTGTGTGTGTGTGTAGATACCTATTGCTTTTGTTTCTCTATTAAATGAGCATGAGAATCTTTGTCTTGTCTGCTTTCCTATGGTTGTTGTAAGGCTAAAGTGAAAAAACAGATATGACAATGCATTGGGAAAATGGACAATATTTTAAGCATTGTCCAAATATAAAAGATTAGGTCAAATCAAGCATGTTTAGTGGTTATGACTTAAGGAATAATCTACATTTTTTTTGTAAGAACAGAAATGAGAAGGTACTATACAGGTGACATCATCATTTTAATAATAACAACAACAACAATGAGCTGACATGTAAAGCATTTTTCTCACAACAAACTAGTTAGCTAAATGGTAAATATATCACTTGTGGCAGCTGGGTGATGTGGTGGATAGATGTGGATATTCAGGCCACAAGTTAGGAAAACTCATCTTCCTGAGTATAAATGTGGCTTCAGATTCTTACTAGCTGGATGACTCTGGGCAAGTCTCTTAACCCTATTTCCCTCAGTTTATCATTTATGAAATGACCTGGAGAAGGAAATGAGAAACCACTTCACTATCTTTGCCAAGAAAACCTCAAATGAGGTCATGAAAAGCTGGACATGACTGAAAATAACTGAGCTGCAACAAAAATAAATACCATTATTCTTCCCTTAAACTTCATAAGACTATAACTCAGGGAGATTAAATAATTTGTCCAATAGCCTCACAGTTAGCAAGTTCTGGGGTTCAGATTCCCAATTTCAACTCCAGTATTTTAGGCAGAGAATTCCTACAGTTTCAATTTGATTTGAGGGACCGTGGAAATATTATATCCCCTGAAATACCTCACACTTCCAGAGTAGTAAGACTTTCCTTAGCAACAACCCTTTTTTGATCAAGTGCAAGGCATTGGATGAATGAATCCACCTAGCTTTAAGTATCGGCTCTCTCATAAATAGTGCAAATATTGTTATTCCCATTTTAGAGATGAGAAAAATTGAGACCCTAAAAAGCTATATGAATTGTCCATAACTACATAGCTAGTTAGGGTAGGATTCAAACCCACTCCCCTGACTCTAAGTTCAGCACACTATCCATTATACCACACTGTGTCTCCTGCTGTGTTCCCTGAAATTCTAAGATTAGGTATTTTTTCCTTTAGGTTAAGGCTTTGTGGTGAGAGGGAGAAAGAGAGAGACACAGAGAGAAACAGAGACAGAGACAGAGAGACACAGAGAGAGACACAGAGAAAGACACAGAGAGACACAGAGACAGAGAGACAGAGAGATACCCAGAGAGAGAAAGAGACATACAGACAGACAGAGAGACACAGAGACAGACACAGAGACAGAGAGACAGAGATAGAGATACCCAGAGAGAGACAAAGAGAGAGAAAGAGAGAGAATGCAGATACACTGAAGAGACAATGACACATGTTACTTATTAGAATCTTGACATAGATTCATTTTTCAATAGTTTTCCAAGTGATGTCTAATGGAAGGCTAGGTCCTGAGAGAATAAGGGTATGAGAAGAAGAAATAAATCCACAACATAAGGCAATGACCAAGGATGAAAGGCATGGTTGGACCACTGAAGAGGAACTTCTAGATGGCAGGGATTAAGATGTTCCTGAGACTGTAAACCTCAGTCCTATTCTCAAGCAACCTTTACCAAGGTGAGACTCCAGCCATGCTGAAGGAGGGACAAAGGCAAGCCAAGAATGTCCCTTTCCATCTTCCGGTGAGTGCCCTGGTACAACCTCCCAATTTAGGATCCCAGAATTATAATGGAAAAGCATTCTTGAGCTTATCTAGCCTAAGTCCCTCTGGTTATGACTGCGTTTTAAAGAGGGGAAGTCGCTTAGAGACTCATAGAATGTTACACTAGAAAGGACTTTAAGACCGTTTCATTCTCTATCAGAAACTGAGGCTGAGAAGTGCAGAGACCCAGAGAGGGAAACCTGGAGGTACCATGGACAGGGATCATCTCCTTCATATTCATGCTTTGGAAAGCCAGGAGCCTTGAATGGATCTATCAGAGTTCTGTGTTGGACAGGGTTTGCTTTGGGAGGTGGCTGCATTTACGGGCACTTTCTGCCTTGGCCAGAGGATGTCCGTAGTTGACGGCCAGTCTGGGAGGGTCTCCTGCAGAGTTGGGCTTTGCAGTGCTGGAAGGGTTAAGGATGCCTCCCTGGGAAGCACAGGGGAGGAGATGTCTCTGACAGCTGTAGTGATAGTCATCACTTCTCCATCGCTGCTAATAACATGTTTAGCTTTCTCACTTGAGTGTTTGGCTGTCGCCTCCTACGTGCCAGGAGCTGTGTGTCTCCCGGGCACCAAGGCGTGGGGGCACTTCCCACCAAAGAGTAAGAGTTGGAGTCCTGGTGCTTCAACGGAGGTGGTGAGACCCGTGGGAGTCCCAGGAGCCATAGCCCTTTCCCATTCCCTGCCCTCTTTCCCCCAATATTGGACATTTATTTTAATTTCCCTTTTCAATGGAGATGGGTTTAGTTTTTCACTACAAAAAACTAAACCCATCTCCATTGAAAAGGGAAATTAAAATAAATGTCCAATATCCAGCAACAAACAGGGTTCTCCTTGGGGAATGGGGTGGTGAGAGGAAACATAAATTAAATAAAAAGTCCCAGCTTTGCTCTGAAGCAGCTTGAGGGAGAGAGAAGAGACTATAGTCACACTTAGCAAAGAGGCAAAGTTGAATAACACAGTAAATACTAGAATTATTTTTTCCCTGGGGCAAAAACAATTGTGGGGGAGGGGCAGTATGCCTGGCAATGGTAGTCAAGAACCAGTTGAGAAACACTTGAGGTGAGAGGCATCACAGGGGCAGAGGAAGGGAATGAGCTGTCCTCCTGACTTTCCAGGGTCTTCTCTAGAAGTTTCAGACACCAATGAGCCAATGAGATTGGCCCATTCAGTCAAACCCCATTTTACTGTATGCTAGTTGTCATCATGGAATCAAAGATAGCTTTCCCTTTGACTATCAGAGATGACAGGAACTACCTAGTTCAACTTCCTTATTTTATAGCTGAGGAAACTGGAAGCCAAAGTGGTATATGACTTGACATCAAGGAAAAGGGAAGAGCAGGGACTAGAATTCAAGTTCCCTGAGTTGTAGATTAATGTTCTAACTTCTTTTTTCAAAAATAGGTAGCTAGGGCAGTTGGCTCCCCAGCTGCTCTGCCTCCTGGATGAAAATCTCTAACTTTTTGTGGGGAAGGATGGCAGATCATGAATCAGCCAACAAATATTTACTGAGCTCCTGCTACAAGCTTGGCACTGGACTAGGAAGATGCTGTGGGATATAGAGAGAAATCTAAGATCTGGACCCTCCCCTCAAGGATCTTAATATCAATCAATCAACAAGCATTTATTAAGTGCCTATTGTGTGCTAGGTTTTTGGATACAAAGACAAAAATGAAATTGTCCTTGATCCCAAAGAACCTGCATTCTATGAAGGAAGTGTATGACAGTATGTACTTAAATAGCTTTGACAACATATACTTAAGTAAGTTTGTATAAAATATATACCTAATAAATATATCCCTGTGGAGAGATAGTGCACAGGCATCCAAATAATCAAATGGATCTGTTACTTCACTTTAGATATTCCTCCCAGCAATTTAAATTACAAATCCATCCATGTTTGGCCACTCTGCCTAACTCATGTCTATAAATTCATCTTGTACTAGCACCCAAAATATTGAAGGTGTTTTATGCTTTCTCCTGATATCACAAAGCTACCTGGCTCACTCAGGCTGTCCATCTCTCATCTCTCATCATTGTGTGACCAATTCATCTCCTATTCCTATTCAACATTTTCTGGACAATATCTTTTATGCCTGTTCTAAGTTACTCATTGGTTTTATGCCTGCTCATCCCCAAATTCACTTTTCCATTACCCTCTGCACAATATTCATTTTCAGTTCTTTGGGAGTTGTTATGTTCCATGCCTTACAGTCATTCAGCAACACTAACAGAATGTTGGTGATAAAGAGAGGTCTTTTATTTCTGGTAGAATCTTGGGCTCATTAAAAGAGTTTTGCAGGGTTTTTTTCCTAGAAGAGGAAGAAGATTTCAAGGAAACACAGACTTTGAGAGTTATCTTGTGAGTGACTTTAATTTCTGGAGTTCCTGAATTCAGAAGTTTCACACACCAAGAACAATCCAGCCTGCTCTTTTCCTTTTCAACTCTGGGCTGACCTCATTGTCCATTTGTACTATCTATCCCAGATAGACATTACAGTGGAGATGGTCTATAGGTTTTTGCTTTATTTGGTCTCATATCCAGGTTAAATTTAAGACTTGGATTTGGGAATTCATAGGAAATTTGTTGTCAAGAAGCTGATTCAAACCAAAATTTTATTAGTATGTGGTATAGTAAGCAAGGAGAAAAGGAGTAAAAAGCATGCTCGCTCTCTCTCTCTCTCTCACACACACACATTCTATGAGCATATAGACAGATTTTCATCTCCACAAATACAAAAAATTCATCCAGCATGAGACTGAAGGAGTAGTGTTGGGAGAAATACATGTTCATAGTATTTTTGCTCTTTCTGTTGTTGTTTGCTTGCATTTTGTTTTCTTTCTCAGTTTTTTCTCCTCTTGATCCAATTTTTCTTATGCAGCAAGATAGTTGTATAAATATGTATACATATATTGGATTTAATATATATTTTAACATATTTAACATGTATCAAATTACCTGCTATCTGAGGGGGGGAGGAGGGGAAAATGTGGAACACAAAGTTTTGCAAGGTTCAGTGTTAAAAATTACCCATGCATATGCTTTCTAAATAAAAAACTTTAATTAAAAAGAAAAATACATGTTCAAAGTTAAGGTTCAGGTAGGGAAGTTTTATATCTTAAAAATGGGCTTAGTAGAGAAAAAGTAATCAAATCTCAAAATGGAATGGACATTACTAGATAGACTTGGATGTGATAGAAATGTTCTCTAGATAATTTGTTAATACTAGACTTAAGTAACACTTAGGGGGAGTTTGCTGAGAAATTGAAAACAGGTTTGGGTTGATTATCTAAGGCAGAAGAGGTGGAGTGGTTCCCAGACCACTAAGGCAAGAGTTTTATCCAATCAGAAACTGTGAGCATTGACTGCTTGACACAGGATTAAAATTGGTCAGAACTATAGAAAAGTACAAAACTATCTGTCATTGCCTATATGTTTTATGGGTATTAGGACCACTTAGCCTAAGTGACTACAACTGGAGTCCTATTATTAAAACTATAACATCAAAAAGTATAAAAATTATATTTGTCATAGCAGTGAATTAAAATGTATCCCATAATCTGTGCCACAAATAATTTTTCATCCATTTGATCTTTGTTGTATGAATGGTCATGGCAAATTCTTTTGAATTACTATAAATTTCTTCTAGGAGGCTCTGAAATAGTCTGGAGCTTAATGCAACCAATACAATGTCATCCACAAAGAGAGATATCTGAAGACCCTCACTATCCATAGAAAACCTGTCTTCTACTTGAATTCTAGGGTTGGATCTCCATCACAATGATGAACAACTTTGATGAGCATGCATATCCCTGTTTTATGCCTCACCTGATGTTTATTTTCAAAGGGTCATTGAACAGAGTTATTTCTGCTGATATGCCTTTCAGAAAATATTGAATGATTCTGATGTATGGATGAGAAATGAATTATTGGAAAAAGACAGTGTCAAATGCATTTTGTTCTACTAAAGTGAATTTAGGAAGTCAGGACACAGACACATGAAATTACAATTTACATGAGAAACTACATGTGATAAGTTCTAAATGATAAGTGAAATTTGACACTTAATAACAGGGTTCATTGTCTTACAAAAATGAATGTTGAAAATTATCTTTACATGCATTTGGAAAAATAAAATACTATTGAGGAAAAAAAGTGAAGCTTTCAACAACCCCTTTAAATGGGATATGAATCTATTATGGCGCCTCCACCAAAGGCCCATCAGATGCCTTTTTGTAGAATTGGAACTGCCCTGAGCTCTCAAAGGTTCTGCTAACTGAGCTCAAACTCTGTCAGATCCTATCAAGCTATTCAGGTTTTGAGTATAGACCCAGGGAAAAAAATAGTGTTTTAGGATCAGCCAAGCAAAACCTGGTGAGGTTTTAGCATTAAAAGGTTATCTATGGTGTGTGTGTGTGTGTGTGTGTGTGTGTGTGTGTGTGTGTGTGTGTTTCAGCAGAGAAAAGAGATTTTAGGGAAATAGGGAACTGTTTCTATTTCATAGTAACTCCAATTCTAGAATTCCAGACATCTACATTTTTTACATACATTTCTTGAATGCTCCATGCTCCTCGGAAAAAGGAAAAAAGATGGAACTTGGAACACAAAACTACCAAAGAATTCTAACTGATCCAGAAACTGGCAATGGTGGAGACTACAGTCAAACAGTATTGAGCAGTAATCAGGACAGGATCCAGTGGAATCTATAAGACCAAGGTGAGTTGGAGCAATAAGAGAACATCAGTGATCTGAAAGCACCATCAGAGTACAAATAGCACTCTTTTCACATGCCATGTTTCCTACATATATATGTTTATTCTCATGACCTCTAGGTATAAAAACTGTCTCAATACTCTGAGTATTTATGGGAGAATGAACCTCCAAAGCAAAGGGAAATTGTTTTTCCATTCCCTTTCTTTTTTTCTCAATAGTGTTTTATTTTTACAAATATATGTAAAGATAGTTTTCAACATTCGTTTTTGTAAGACTTTGTGTTCCAAATTTTTCTCCCTTCCTCCCTTACTGCCTCCCTCCCAAAGACAGCAAGCAATCTGATAAAGATTAAATATGTGCAATCCTTTTAAACACATTTCCATATTTGTCATATTGTCCTATTTCCTTTCACACCATTTCAATAAATACCTTTAATTGTGTCTTCTGGCTAAGTCACAAAAGGTAGATATGTTGGGGGGGGAAAGACAGAGTCTTAGGAATGCAGACTGTCAAAGCATTCTTATGACAATCATACAAAGTAAGTAGCATGAGCATTATTATTCCCCATCTTAGAGAATAAATTCAAAAATGTAAAATGTGTTGCTTTAGATTGTACAAGTAGTTTATGACAGAGCCTGCATATAGCCCAACCCGCTGATAAGAGAGAAATTGGTAAATAGGAAGGAACCATATTCTTCCAGAGATGGGGGGAGTAATTTGAATTGCTCCAAGACAACAAGGCAGAAGGATGGGCTAATCCAGAGGTTAGGACTTCAGGCCATGCTTAGGCAGAATTGTTTGCCATTTTAGACCTGAACCTGTCACCATAACTATGCTAATTGAACAAGATGAGCTGTACATGAGATTCCTCAAACATGTATAGTTTATGGCCTGAAATTCCTTTACACGGAAATAAAATTTTGGAATACACCTGAACCTACTGTGTATAATGGGCTTCAGGGGCAGGTGTAAGAGAGGAGGGGGACCACTAGAGAAACCAAAGAGAATGGAGGAAAGATGAGATTCAGGGACTTGGACTTCAGTAGAGAAATCTCTACCCCTTTTTGCTTCTTCCTGATGACTCTGAGGAGGGAATCCAGATTATCAGACAAATGAGATAGAAAGCCCTCTTCTGATTCTTCCCCCCAGTCAAAGGCAGTTAGAGGAGATGGACAGAAACTCTAACCTGAAGAAGTGGGATACAGGAACCTTAGGCCTTTTGAGTTCTGTTCCCTGCTTGTTTTCATAATGATTTAAAGCTGTGTCTATAGAAGAAAAACCAATATTTTAGCAAGAAATAAAACTGTGTAACCTAACACCTGCAGACTTAATATATGCTTCTTAATTGACTGATTGATTATCCACAATACTATCTTCAGGCCCACACTGGTTTTTACCATTTCCAAAGAATTTTATTTCCAAATGTTCATTTCTGCAATCTCTTTCAAAATTCCAGTGGGACAGATAGGGATGTGCTGTGATCGGTTCTGATCTTTAGAAAGTCTATTGTCAAATTTTCTTTCTTTCTTTCTTTCTTTCTTTCTTTTTTTTTACTAAATAGTATTTTATTTTTTCCAATTATATGTAAAGATATTTTCAACATTCATCTTTGTAAGATTCTAAATTCCAAATTTTTCTTCCTCCTCCCTCCCCACGACAGCAAGTAATCTGATATAGGTTGTGCACATACAATAGCACTGAACATATATCCACATTAGTCATGCTGTGAAAGAAGACCCAGAACAAAAGGGAAAAATCATGAGAAATAAAAAACCAAAAAGCAACCTCAAAAAGTGAAAATAGTATGCCTTGATATTCATTCAGACTCTGGATTCTTTCTCTGGATGTAGTAAGCATTTTCCATCATGAATCTCTTGGAATTATATTGGATCAATACACTGTTGAGAAGAGCTAAGTCTATCATAGCTGATCATTACACAATGCTGTTGTTACTCTTTTGTTCTCCTGGCTCTGCTGACTGCATTCACTGTCAATTCATGTAAGTTTTTCCAGGTTTTTTGAAATCCATCTACTCTGATCATTTCTTATAGAACAATAGTATTCCATTACATTCATACACCATAACTTGTTCAGTCATTCCCCAATTGATGGGCATCCACTCAATTTGTAATTGTTTGCTACCACAAAGAGAGCTTCTATAAATATTTTTGTACATGTAGGTCCTTTTCCCTCTTTTATGCTCTTTTTGGGATACAGACCCAATAGTGACACTGTTGGATCAAAGGATATAGATAGTTTTATAGCCCTTTGGGCATAGTTCCAAATTGCTCTCCAGAATGGTTGGATAAGTTCACGATTCCACAAACAGTGCATTAGTGTTCCAATTTTCCCAAATACCCTAGGTTTTTTTCCCTTTTCTGTCATAGCTAATCTGATAGGTGTGAAGTGGTACCTCAGAATTGCTTTAATTTGCATTTCTTTAACCAATAGTGATTAAGAGAATTTTTTCATATGACTATAGATAGCTTTAACATCTTTATCTGAAAACCGCTTGTTCGTATCTCTTTTAATTTTCATTGTGAGCATTTAAAGAAATTACCAATCACTACAAGTCAAGACTTGATTTATTGCTTTATTGTCTTGATTTAAGAAATTATTAAAAATACAGCTTTAACTTAAGTGTGAGAACATGATTCTGCCTCTACCCCCATTCAGGTTATTAAAGATTTATCAGCTCATCTTTATATTTGGTCCAGACTTTTAAGTACCCATCAATAACTCAGCTTCAAGACTGGTTAAGTTCTTTCAATACGATGTAATACTTGTCTTGAGGGTTGATTTCCTTTTTGTCTTTATATCTCCATAGCACTGAAAATATTATATTGCACATAATACTTAAGAAATATTTTGTTGAATTGAATTTAATCCTACCTACCAAACTCAAAGAGACATTAGAAATAATTTCATCCAACTCCGTTATTTTATACTTCCACATGGTTCAAAAAGGTTGGGGAGAAGAGTGGAAAAAGTAGGGGGTGAGTTGGGGGAAAGAGGTGAAGAACTGAGGAGGAAGTAGGATATTTGGGACCCTTATCTCAGGTAACTACAGCCCAAGAGAGGTTTGTTTTTTGACCTAGAAACAAATCTGGGGTTCCTCCAAAGTCTGTGTGAGAAGCTATTTTTCATTTCTCCAAAGTTTTAAGATTATTAGTGTGGAGTGGGCTATCAGGGTATTGTTAGAAGTGGTGATTTTTGCTAACACAAAAGTATAGAGTTAGAAGAAACCATCTTGGAGATTGCCTAGACCAACCTTCCTTCCAATGCAGAAATCCTTATGGAATTCCTGACATTATTTTACAGCATCTGTTTGAATATCTCAAGGGATAAGAAGCTGATTTTTTATCAAGGTGATTCATTCCATGGTTGGGCATGTTTAATTGTTAGGAATTTTATTCTTATGAAATCTGCCTCCATGTGTTTTCCCCTGTCCCTATCAACTCCACCCTGGCTCCCACCCCACCCCTTGTCCCAAGGACTATTTTACTAACAGGTCATGGGATCAAGTCTGGTGAACAGAAAGAAGACAGTGGCTTTTATGAGGTTTTTTTTTTTTTGTTTTGTTTTGTTTTGTTTTTTTGAGTTAGAAGACAGATAGTAATCCTAGCTTTGTTATTCACTGATTCTGTGACTTTAGACAAATACATCCCTTCTCTGGGCTTTGATTTCTTCATCAATAAAATGATGACATTGAACATGTTTTTCTTCAATATCTCTCCTATTGTTAATAGTCTACATTTTCTGCCTATACCAATTTGTCAATTAAAAAAAAAAGTTCCAAAATCCCTCATCTGGTAGTCAGGACTCTTAGCCTAGTTCTCCCAAGAACTCACTAGCTAACCTTAAATAATCAGATGTCTCCCCTCTATTTGAAAGAGAGAATACCATCACTTCCCAGTACCCAATGTCCCCAAAGTGGAATAGGAAGGGACTCTAAAGAGCTGGCCAACAGCCAGGCAAAGGTTCCCAGGGGTTCTCTGAGAAGGACAATCACACAATTTCAAATCCCCAAGGCCTTTTTTACCCCCTCATCAGTCTCAGTTTCCACCATCAACTCCCTTCCCCAGTGGCCTATTTGGGAGAAAATACCAGGGGGGTGGTGGGAAACTTGTTCCCTTACTAGCGGAAAATGGGCTCTGCTCCATGGTTCCCAGGCCCATAGCACCCACAATAGCTTTTCTTCTTCTCCTAATTCCAGTTACCCTCCACCACACTTACACACACACACACACACACACACACACACACACACACACACATGCATACCCACAAGCTCTCTTGTACATGTCCCCTTTCCCTGTCTTGGGCCACCAGGCACTGTTGGATCTGCTTTCTTCCATCAGAGGTCAACAGTAACACATGACAGTTTTTTATTGGCATTCATCTATCTTCTTGTTGTTCCTCCATTTCTTTATGTCTTCCCCAAATGAATAAATGAATGAATGAAAAAGAATTAACTATATACTATATATTAAGTGCTGTTTTAATTCCCCATCTTTGATAGACTTCAATGATCCAGACATATCTTTTCTCTCCCTCTCCCTCTTCCTCCCTCTTTCCCTTTTTCCCTCCTTCTCCTTCCCTCTCCCTCTCCTTTTCCCAATTCCTCTTCCTCTCCCTCCCCTTTCTCTCTCCCTCCCTCCCTCTCCCCTTTCTCTCCCCCCTCACCCTTTCTCATTCTGCCAAAAGCAGAGTAGCTAATTTCATATTTTGAAAGGAGGAAGAACCAACAAGGGGTTCTGATTCTCATTAACAGGAAGGAACTGGTAAAAATAATGGGAACTCCCAGGGCAAATAATCAACCACTCTCTCTTAGAATTTGTGATACAGGAGAAGAAATCCAGGCAAATGGATATGTACCATTAATATTGGGAAAGAAGATATTTCAGAAGATAGAGAGTTTCTCTTGGACTAAAATGCTTTAAGGGAAATCAACCCTGGAGGGATGGGAGATGCTCAAGAATGAAATATTGAAGACACAAAGGGAAACAATTCCATTGAGGGGAGAATATGGGATTTGTATGAAGATTCTAATGTGAATGCACAAGGAATTCACCAACCGATTTCAGTTTTAAAAAGAAACATGAAGAAGATGGAAGCAGGTTCAGGAAACAGTAGGTGAATATGAATGTGGCACAATCCTATAAAAATATTATCAGGGATAGCATCAGTTCAGGATGAGTTGAAACTGGCAAGAAAAGCTAAGATTGATAAAAAGTCTTATTTTATTAAAAGTAATATTGGGAAGAAAAGGAGGATCAAAAATGGGACAGGACCTTTGCTTGAAGTGAATGAGCAATCATCATTGATTACAAAGAGGAGGTAGAGTTCCTTTCCTGGTTTCTCCTACACACACCCACTAGTGCCCTCTTCTTTAATTTTTACCTTCTTTTAATGTTAGCTACTCTGTATTTATGTATTTGTCTCTCTGTCTGTCTGTCTGTCTGTCTATTTCCCGGTCTATCTGTAATCTCCATTGTTAGCATGTAAGCTCTTTGAGGTCAAGGATTATTTTTTGCTTTTTTCTCTGTATCCATAATGCTTAGTATAATGCCTAGAGCATGGCAAGTGCTTAATAAATGTTTATAGATTGATTATTTTGTTTCTGTTTTCTTTGCAAAAGAGAATTGGATTACACTGACAAAGACAAAAATTACTAACAGGGAGCTGATTCTCAAGATAAGTAAGGAGAGAATACAAAAGCTTCTTTTGCATTTGATGAATTCAAGTCACCTGGTTCAGATAAATATGCTTGGATTCTGAAAGAACTGACAAATACAATTGCTGACCTACTGTCAGCGATATCTGAAAGATCATGGAAAATGGGAGAGATACCACAAAATTGGAGAAGGGCAAATGTTTCTAAAGAAGCTCATGTTGACAGCTGAGTGGAAGACAGACTGGAGTGGGCAGAAATTTATGGAAGGCAGACCAGCCAATAGGCTTTTTGATTTTCAATAAAGGTAAGAAAAGAGTAGCTGCAAACTGTAGACCTATGAACTTGACTTCAATTCTTGGGGAAAATTCCAGCATGAGTCATTAACTATCTAGATGAGGAAGAAGTGATTACAAAGAGCTAGTGTGGCTTCCTCAAAAGCAGGTCATACCAAAACTTCATTTCCTTTTTGACAGTACAAAATAATAAATAAGTGAAAAGCTGTAGATGTAGTTTGTTTAGATTTTAGCAAAGCTTTTGATAAAATATCTTATGCTATTCTTGTGAAGAGAATGGAAACATAAGGAATAGATGATAATATAATCAGATGGATTCAGAGCTAATTGCATGGCCATATTCAAAAGAATAGTTGTTATAATTCCGTGTCAGTATGGCAAATGGTCTCCAATGGAGTGCTCCAAGGATCTGTCCTTGGTCCTGCACTGTATCACAATGATGCTGACTACTTGGATAAAGACAGATGCTATGCTCATCAACTTTGGATATGAGACAAGAATAGCTAACATGCTGGTTGACAGTCAGGATCCAAAAAAGATCTTGGTAGGCTAGAGCATTAAAAGGAATCTAACAAATGAAATTCAATAGGAATAAATGTAAAGTCTTGTACTTGGGTACAAAAAATAATTTCACAAGTATAAGGTGAGAAGGCAAACTAAGCAGTAGTTGTTCTGCAAAAGACAAAGTAATTGGGCAAATGGATGGTACAGTGGATAGAGAATTGGCCCTGGAGTCAGGGGGACCTGAGTTCAAATATTTACTAGCTGTATGATCTTGGGCAAGTCACTTAATCCTAACTGCTTCCCAGAAAAGTGTGTGTGTGTAGGGGTGAAGATAAGGGAGTTTTAGTGAACTACAATCTCAACACGAGTCAACAGTATGTGGATGTAAATGTAGAAGCCAAAAAAGTCATAGAGTGCCTATAACATGGGTTAACTTTTCTGTAGATCCATGTGGAAAAAGGGGTACCAAAGCTGACCCATGTAAAAATGATTGATTACATCTCTAAATTCTTTTCTACCTCTATATCTAGTATTCTAATTCAAAATAAAGACAAAAGACCCAGAAAAATAGGAACACTCATAGCAATTAAGTTGATTCATAGAATTTAGTTTGAGAAGGGAATCACATAGTTCTACTCTTTTATCTTGCAGAAAAAGAAACTGAGGTCCAGAAAAAGAGATATGACTCAGAGACAAGGAGCAGCCAAATGTGAACCCTCCTCTGTTGATTTCATACCCAGTGCTTTTCCCACTGTATTGTACCTTACTTACATAAAGGGAAAAATGTACCCTCAAATGCAGAGATAAATGGACAGAGAGAGAATGGAAGGGAATACAAAATTACTGTGGGCAAATTATAAATGGAAATTCATTTAAAAATGTAAGTGGCTTAAACATATGTTTAATTGGTTTTCTGCTTAAAAGTAAGTGAATAATGAATTAATTTTTAAAAAATAAATCAAACTCCATCTAAAGGCACCTGACCTTCAGCCTATTCAACAGAAATGTATTTATTAAGCATCTCCCATGTGCAAGGTGCTGCACTCGGTGCCATACCTGTTTCCAGTTATTTGTCCCCCTCCTTCTGCCACTGCCAATTTTGGAGCTGTTCTAGCAGCCACCTCTTTATTTCTGTCTTCCCTTTGCCACCACACAATTGATGTGCCAGGCACACAGGGTTTATACACAAGGAAAAAGACTAATAAACAGACTATAAAAATACAGATGTAGATAATTAAGAGTATCAAAGAAAATTACCTAGTCTAGACTCGGGTATATATGCAGACTACTAAGCCTTTCTCTAGCTAATATTCCCAGACCTAATAGCTCATTACTCTCTGTTTGGAATCCATAAAGTTGTATGATTCTCACCTTACCCCTTATATCCTCCCCCTCACCCCCAATAGCATCTTCTGCATCAGTACATCCCCATGTCAAATTGGGAGTCTCCCACCTGGACAATCTTGACTTAGTTTATTAGCCCATTCAACAATCTCAGACTTGCTCCTAGACAATCAAGAAGCCTCCTCATTGCTGGACTGAATTTTGATATTCGACCCATAATCTTGTTATTGTTGTTTAAATATGTCTGGTTCTTCATGACCCCATTTAGGGTTTTCTTGGCAAAGATACTGGAATAGTTAGCCATTTCCTTCTCCAGCTCATTCCTCATCATTACAGATGAGGAAACAGAGGCAAACAGGGTTAAGTGTCTTGCCCAGGATGATATAGCTACTGTCTGAGGTCAGGCTTGAACTCAGGAAGATGAGCTTTCCTGACTCCAGGTGCCACCTATCTGCTCCCATAATCTTACTTATTTATTTACTTGGCTATTTAGATATTTCTGCTCTTTCAACTCAAAGGGACTTAAATTGAAGAAAACCAATGGGGGAAGTTTTTAAGCATCAACGAGTAGGATGGGGCCATTTGTCTCCTGAATAAATCTCCTGGATTGCTCCAGAACTCAAAACCCTGCTTCAAGTTAATGGGGATTGGACTCGAAGGGACAAAAAAGAATCTGTAGCCAGGTTTAGGTAGACTGATTCCTTTCTAGGCAAAGACAGTCAGACAGATGCAGGGAGAGAGGAGGACAGAAAAACAGAGGAGGATGTGAGTTTTGAGTACAGTCAGACTTCACCAGGGTAGCTAGTGCTTTCATCCATCAGGGAAGATGAGGAAGCTGCTGTCAGAGCTGAGGACATTTCCATTTGGTAGTGAACTTTGCCTTGACCAAGAATTGATGGGGATGGCAAAGTGCCATTTTCCATTCCTCCCTCCATTTCTGGATCCAAAGTTCTATTTACACTTTATATTTTAATTAATCCTAAAGAAAGCTTACCCTAGATTTTTTAAAAACAGGATCAATACAAACCTTTTCTGGTTGTGTGCTTCCTTATTGGTAAAAGAGTTGCAGAGATAAAGGGGTGAGTAAATGGCTTGTGGTATACAGAAGTTAAAAGTTAAGTCAAGAAGCATTTATTATGAGTTTCTATGTCCAAGCACTGTAGTAAAGCACTAGACATATACAGGTGACAAAAATCTTTGCCCTCAAGAAAATCACATTTTATAATTTTAATTTTATTTTTTATTAAAGCTTTTTATTTTCAAAACACATGCATGGGTAATTTTTCAACACTGACTCTTGCATAGCCTTGTGTTCCAAAATTTCCCCTCCTTTCCCCATTCCCTCCCCTAGATGGCAAGTAATCCAATATATCTTATATAAGTTAAAATATATGTCAAATCCAATATATGTAAACAGATTTATACAATTCTCTTGCTGCACAAGAAAAATCAGATCAAAAAGGAAAGAAAATGAGTAAGAAAACAAAATGCAAGCAAACAACAACAGAAAGAGGGAAAATGCTATGTTGTGATCCACACTCAGTCCCCACAGTCTCTCTCTGGGTGTAACTGGCTCTCTCTACCACAAGGTCATTAGAACTGATCTGAATCATTTCATTGTTGGAAAGAGTCACCTCCATCAGAATTGATCATGTTATAATATTGCTGTTGCCATGTATAATGGAGATCACATTTTAAGGGGGGAACACATGCAAGCAACTCTATACAGAAAAGATATACAGTGTAAATGGAAAGTTATTGGGAGAGGGCAAAGGAGTGGGACAGGCTCCTTGCAGAAGGTGGAATTTTAGCTGAGACCCAAAGGAACCCAGGGAAGCTAGGAGGGAGAGAATTCCAGGCATGAAAAATAGCAGGGAGCCAAGGGATGGAGTGTCTCATTCAAGGGACAGTAAGGAGCCCAGTGTCATTGGGTCAGTGGATTTTATGTTTGGTCCAAGAGGTGATGGAGAATGACTGGAGTATATGGGGTGGGGGATGGCAGTAGTGAAGTGATCTCCTCAGGTCTACATTTTATAAAGGTCACTTTGGGAGATGAATGGACTTCTGTTGGAGTGACTGACCAGAAGGCTATTACAATAAATATTAGGTGTGCAGTGTATGATAATGAGGGTCTCACTGGGACAGTAGCAATGTCAGAGGAGAGAAGGGTACATTTATGAGACATGTTGCAAAGATATAAATCTCAGGACTTTACAATATATTGGATATGTGTATGGGAGATGAGAGAGAGTGAGGATGACACGAGACTAGGGGGATGGTGGTACCCTTGAGAGTAACTGGAAAGCAGGGAAGAACATGAGTTCATTTTTGGATATATAAAGTGTAAAATGTCTACAGGACATTAAAAAAAAGACAAAGGTCTAAAGCTTGGTCCAAAGTAGCAGGCTTTCATCCTTGCTGGGGAATTTCAAATGAGATAGCATCTCAGTTTTTATTTATTAATTTTGTATAAACTTCCCAAAGCAGAGCAAAACTGAGCCTGGGACTTAAACCTTTTGACAAAAGAGGTCTGAACCATGAATAGGCAAATGTTAGAAATGGAAAGGAATCTGGCTAGGTAAACATTACTTCAGAGACAAGCACCTAGGGAAGTTCACCACCTTACCTCCCACCAAAACCTTTCCCTCCCACCCTCGTGCCCCTCATTGTTCCCTCTGAAGACTGGGTGAAGGCCTAGCAAAGAAAGACATTAACAGGGAATCATACCATCCCTGGGGCTAACCAAGAGAGAAATTAGGAAAAATGACTCCAGCAATAGCAAAAAAGACTAAAGAGAGAGGAAAAGGACTCATGTACAAAAATGTTTATAGCAGTTCTTTATAATGCCAAAAAATGGAAACTGATGATTGTGATAATAATAAGAGCTAAGATTCATTGAACACTTGTTTTGTACTGTGCTAAGTACTTTACAATTATCTCATGTGACCCTAATAATAACCTTGAAAGGTAGATGCTATTATTTATCCCCATTTTACAGATGAAGAAACTAAGGAAAACTGAGATTAAATTACTTGTCCAGGGGAGTCATACTAGTAGTAAATGTCAGAGGCCAGATTTGAAGCCATAATAATGGGGCAATGATGGAACAAATTATGATATATGAATACTATTGTTCTAATTTACTATTATGAACAGATTCAGACACCTAGGAAGACTTTTATGAACTGATGGGGAGCAGAACCAGAAGAACAACTTATAAAGTAACAACAACATTGAAAAGATAAATAGCTTTGACAGACTTAAGAATTCTGATCAGCCCAATGAACAACCATTATTCCAGAGGACCAATGATAAAGCACGCTACCAACCTCCAGAGAGAAAAGTGATTAGCTCAGGAAGCAGAATGAGGCTTGCTTTTGTATGTGGACAATGCAAGAATTTGTTTTGCACATTTCTTACAAGGGTTTTGTTTTTCTGCTTTTTTATTAGGGGTTTGAGAATGATAGAAGGGAGAGAAAACAGATTTTTTAATGGAAAAAATTAATTTAGAGAAGAGGAAAGACTGGCATCATCCACAAGTCAGAGGTGGGGGCAAGGTAAGGAGGGACCAGTTGGTTTGACTGTGATACCAACCATCCCATCCCCCCACTAGTACAAGTTCTACCTTTCCTCCGAGAGGAGGAAACACCATTCACTTCTCTCTAATTGCATACTAACTGTGAGAAAAAAGCTTATAAGCTGGGTTTTGGTAGCATCTGAAAGGGATCTCCGGTCCAGTCCAGAAGGACTCCAAATGATCAGTGTTACAAATGTCTAATATAAGGCTACCGATCACTTGCTCACCCAACAGAACAACTAAATTGGGTAAATGGGGCAAAATGCTCATTTTCTTAGTTTTGTTCCCCTCCCTATGGAATCCCACAGGAAGAGTAAAGAAGGTTAGGGAGAAGCCTGGGAATATATAATGAAGTTTTGCAGATAAGTGAATTTTCCAGAGGTCCCATTTCCATGGAAGGCTGCTGAGAGATGATTACGATCCCTCCATTGATGACCTAAGCAGGGTGGGAACAGGGAAGTTTGCCCACCACCTCATCCTTCTGATTTTTTGGCCCATCTCAGCCTCCCTGAGGAGTATGGCTGAATCAGCTCTCTGTTTAAAAGAACTCAAAGAAAAAGAAAGGTCAATCTTCCTCCTTGGTAAAATGAGGGGGAATAAATGATCCTTAATCTCTTTTAGCTATAAATTTTATGGTTTATCTTTTTAAAATTTTTTTAAATTTTAATTTGGATGGGAATGGAAGATTCAGAGGCCCACCCCCAATGACTCAAACATATCAATTCTCTCCTCTCCTTTCCTTCCAGCTCAAGAAAATTTGGCTGCTTCTGTGGGGGAATAATGCTTATGGGTGAGGGGTGGTGGAAAGGGGCCAGAGAGAGAATGATGTTCCAGGACAAGTAGGAATATGAGGGAGAAAAAGTTAAATACTGTCTGAAAATACTGATATCAGTTCCTCATTAGTGTGGGCAGACTGGTGCATTCTTGATGGGAAACCAGGATGCTTGGTTTTCCATTCCCAGAAACTCCCAGAGAAGATCTAACTGCTGTATGCTGGGGGCCACAGCCTCTGGGATGCTCTCCGGGGGAGAGCCATGGCAACAGTAGAGGTGATGTCCCAGTTTTAGGCAGTGGTTCTGGTTTAAATCCTAGTCCCTTCAGGCAAAGTTTTGCAATTAGTCCCCTTGTCCAACCTACAGTTCCCCCAAAATGCTTTGGACCCACTAACGCTCACACTACTGGTAATCATTCTGCAAGCTCTGGTTCCACTTATGCCCTTCCATCCTCCCCTGGGATGTTTGGAGTCTTCTGGGAGTTCAAAACTGTGCCCTTCAGATGTCGTATCATTGGGGTTCTTTCTTCATTGCTCCCCAGTTACTGGTGTTGCAGTATGACTGTGGAGGGGGGGAGGTGTGGAGTCAGAAGGGAGCTGAAGAGATGTGGTCTCAGGGCTGTGAACACCAGCCTCGGCTCTGGCTCTTTCTGTCCTCCCACAGGTCTGGACCCCACACCCTTGCTCTCCCTCTCAGACCCAAGAACTCCACTGGGAATCCACACCTGGAAGTGGCTCATTCACTATTCTCTCTGCCTTATTCTCCCCATCCATCACCTGCATCACAATGCTCTGCTCTATGGAGCTCTACTCTCATTGCTCATTTTGCATGTTCAAAGGATCACCAGCATAAGGACTGACACTGGCTGTATGTATGGTCAAAGAATCTGTAAATGTAGTTCCCTTAGACTGAGGTCCAAAGGTAGCAGAGATAGAGATAGAGGATGAGGGGAAGGGAGGAAGTGAATGGTTAGGAAGGAGAAGCCTATTACGAACGCCCCTTCTTTCTGCACTTAATGTCAATAGACTCAGGACACAGGACCGCATCCCAAGATGCTGAGATTCTGGGCTTGGGTGTCCCAACTAAGTCACTGAGGTCATAGGGCCCTTGATTCCTCCTGGAAGAATGTTTTCTTCTCCCCTTTTCATACCTTCCAGTCTTCCTCTGCACAATATGTCCCTAGTTGGGGATCCTTGCTCCTTCCCTAATTGCTGTCACCCCTCCTACCTTCCCCTAAATGCTTAGATTCAAATATCTTTATTTATTCATCTCTTGTCAAAATTGGGAAAACTGTCCCTAATGAGCATAGTTAACTGCCCAAATAGTTCCTCAAAGGTCCAGAAAGAGGATAAATCAGAGTCAGAAAGGACCTTTAAGGTCCAGCCCAATTTTTGTTGTTGAGCTGCTTTAGTCATATCCAACTTTTCACGACCCCATTTGGGGTTTTCTTGGCAAAGACACTGGAATGGTTTGTCATTTCTTTCTCCAGCTCATTTTACAGATGGGGAAACTGAGGCAAACAGGGGTAAGAGATTTCCCTGGAGTCACACAGCCAGTAAGTGTCTGGGGCCAGATTTGAACTTGGGTTCTCCTGTACACAGAATTGGAGTTCTGTCTACTGCACCACTTTGCAATCTGTCTTTTACCAAATACAGGAATCTCCTCAATTGCCCAGGAGCACCGGTAATTCTTGTAACTTCTCTGGCCCTTCATTGCAAAATGTGGGATTGCATGCTTTAATTTCTAAGACCCTTCCTGCTCTCACCTTTTATGGGTCTTGAAAAATCTACCTTCTGCTTGATCATTGCCTACACAGGCACTCGTTCCATTTTACAACATTTCTCCCTGTCAGCATGTCCTTGCTTTGTAACAAACCGAAATCTGCCTCCATTTACCTCCGCTGTGTTTGGTCTGCCCTCAGGACCTGTGGGGAGCAGGTCTAATTTCCCTTCCACGGAACAGCTCTCCCCCATCACCCCAATCCACAAGCCTTGTCTTCTCTCTAATTTCCCTTCCCAGTTCCTTCCTTTGATCCCTATATGGCACGGTTTCAGGTCCCCTAACACTCTTAGTCATCTTCCTCGGCACAAACTCCACTTGTCAGACTTCTAGAGTCTTGAAGGACTGGCTGTACCCAGAACTAAACAGGAGCCTCCAGCTGTGGTCTGACCAGGGCAGGGGACAGCAGCTTTATCACCTCCCTCATCCCAGACACAATGTTCCTAGCAGTCTAAAATCCCAATAGCCTATTGGCTACTATGTCACACTGTTGACTCATATTGAGTTGGCAATCCATTCAAATCTCCAGAGTTTTATTCCTCCTCAGACCAACTGTTCTCTGAAAAATCCCCAAGTGTCTGATTTGAAAGTCGTTCCATCAGGGGGTGCAGGGTCCCCACCTCCCTGACAGGCAGGTTCCATTCATTCAAGAAGGGACAGTAACAGACTGTTCTCAGAGAGCTTGGAGGACCCATGAAATACTCTGGTTACACATGATACCCACTTCAGCTCAACTCTCAGGAGAAATGATCTACCCACTTACCAATGATCAGCCTGCTTGGGATTTATGACCCACGTTTTCAAGACAAACAAGATGTGAAGAAAAAAAACATACACATTTTTAAAGAGGCTTTGTGATGGGGATGCTCTTTATTAGACCACTTATCATGATTTAGGGTTCAGAAAATAATGTCATGCTATCCATAAGACTAGTCTGAATGGAAAAAAAAAGTGTCAAAGGCTCTGCAGAGGAGGTGAGAACGTCAGAACCAAGAGACAGGTTTGGATTCAGGTATTCAAGAAGTCTCCCCAACCCCTTTCCCCAGGCAGGGTCCAGACATTAATCGGTAGCTGACAAGGACAAAGTAGGGAAATTCAGATTTTTAACTCTAAATTGATTTGGAACCCAGTGGTTTCTAACTTAGTTTCCAATCCAAGGCCCCAGTCCTTAATTTTACCAGACAATTCTCCTCCTAAATAAATGCTCCAGAAAGGTGAGTTCTGACCTTCTCTCTCACCTGCTGCCATTATTCTAAACCTGAGCATTCCATCCCCACCCCAACTCTCTGAGCCTCATGTGAGACATGGAGGCAGAAAGTCTTGAGTGCAAATCCTTTCTCACATAACTAGTTGTGTGGCCCGGGCAAGTCCCTTAATCATTCTGTTTCTCAGTTTCCTCATCTGTAAAATGAGGAGATAATATCTTACAGGGCTATTATGATAACATAAGTAAAGAGCTTTGCATTCTAGAGTCATTCTATAAATGCAATCATCATCATCATCATCATTATTATTGTTGTGGTGGTTGTTGCCATTAACCAGTGGCAGTGGCAAACCCATCTCCCCTCATTTCTACTGAGATCAGCATCTCAGTTGGAGACTAGCTCTAAAGCCTGACTTCCCTGTATACCCAGTCAGCAGCCTGGAACACTTCCTGATCCCCAAGAAAATGTAAGTTTTTGGATACCGTGGCTATTTTTTTTGTCATGAAATATCTCTGATTCCTAGAATGGCATCTTACACAAAATAGACATTTAAATGCTTGTTAAATTTACTTCCTAGGAGCAGATAAACTTGTTTCTTTTCTTGGGGAAACTCCTCCTTCATCTCTAACTGGTACCTCGGTCTAACTTAGGCCCAGTCCATGCAGCCCTAAATAGCTCCATCATTTTAAAATCACTGTGCCAGCCTTCAGTATACTACCACTGCCAAAGTGGTATCATCAAGACTGCCTTGGGAGCCTCTCATGGAACAAAAACTAAAAGCAACAGGACATATCTATTAGTCCATAATCTTATAATTGAGGAAATTTAGGCCGTAAAAGGTGAAGTGATTTGTCTAAGTAGTAAATGACAGAAACACCAAATTCAGCCATTTTTCCACCATCTCTTACTGTCTGATAGGTTAATGCTCTCCACACCCTAGGGAATGACTCTGATGGGTGATAATTGTCTCTCCCTTATACCCTCAGCTAGACCTCCTCCCCAGAGGGATGACTGACATCTGCCAAGCGTTCGCCCACCTTCATTGGTCAGGAGAGTGCTCCCCAGAATGTAGGTCTTCACCCATGGGGTAGCCCTTGAATTGCATTATCTCCTGGCCAGACAGGCTATTCAAAGAGCTGCAAAGACTGATACCTGGTGGGTCCAGAGAACACATCATATTTTCCCCAGCTCATCAACCAGCTCCATCCATTTCAATCAAAACTCGAAATGAGGAGTGATTTTTCAGTTTGATGCTGGCCCCAGGAGAGAGGTCCTTTCTTAGAATCTCAGGCTACAGCTCTACAGAATTCCAAGATTTTACACAAAGAGTAATAATGCAGACAATTTCCACCCACGGGAAGAGAAATGTCCCTTTATTACACCCCCTCCCTTCCAAAGAGTTTGACAAGTGAAAGTGTGTACTCTTAACAAGGCCTTACCAAAAAAAAATCCTTTGTCAGACTGAGTGTCCCTATTTTTGGTTCAGAAAATAGAAACCAAATCAAGTCCAGGGCCAAGCCATGTGGTCATAGAGCCCCGGGGGCTGTGTGGGGAATGTGCCAAAGGCAGTGGAGACTTAAATTCGGGAGAATTTAGAAAGATTCCCTTAGGAGAACACATTATGTAGAGTTGCGCTGGATGGGAGAAATCTGCCCTGCTCTTGAGCTCAGCCGGCACCAGGGGATCGGGGCCAGCTCTCAGCAGAACTGCAACGGAGGAGTTGGTCTCCTTGGTCCTTGGCCATGCTGGGGAAGGAGCACTGAATTTAAGGGCAAAAGGTCCAGGTTCAAGTTCTGCATAAGGCTTATTCACTGGATGCTCAGATGAATCACATAATCTCTTTTTTTTAAATTAAAGCTTTTTATTTGCAAAACATATGTATGGGTAATTCTTCAACACTGACCCTTACAAAGCTTTCTGTTACAAATTTTCCCCCCTACTCTCCACCCCTCCCCTAGATGGCAGGAAGTCCACTACATGTTAATTATGTTAAAATATTTGACAAATCGAATATATGTATACATATTTCCACACTTACCATTGTTGTGCAAGAAAAATCGTATCTACAAGAAAAAAATCAGATAAAGGAAACACAATGCAAGCAAACATCGATAAATAGCATGAAAATGTTATCACATAACCTCTTAAGTCTCAGTTTCCTCATTTATAAAGTAGGAAAGTAATAATATTTGTAAGACCTTCCTCAAAATGGACAAGTTGAGAAGCATTTTGCAACCTACTCTGCCTTGTTAATTCTATTGCCTAAACATATGTCAGATGCATCCCCCCCACGCTCTGTCACCCACCCTACTACAAATTCCCATCCTGCTTCAACTTGAATATTGCAATAGTTTCCTAATTGGTTCCCCTATTTCCAAACATTTCCCCTCTCAATATATCTTCTAAGCAGCTACCAAATTGACATTCTTTTTTTTCCTGAGGCAATTAGGGTTAAGTGACTTACCAGAGTCACAGTTAGGAACTTTAAGTTTTCTGAGGCCAGTTCTCCAACCACTGTGCCATCTAGATGCCGCCAAATTGACAGTCTTAAAATAAAGTCTCCTTCTCAAGAAGCTTCTTAGGCTCCCTATTACCCCTAGGATAAAATGCAACTGTTTGATTGGCATTTAAAGCCCTTCAAAATCGGGCTGCAGCCTGTATTTCCAGATTTATTCTACCTTACTTTCCCTCCCACACCCTGTGTTCTAGCCTATTGCTGTGCTCTTTATACATCATTTCATCCTCCATTTCTGGGGTTTTTCAGACTTTGATTGCTCACCTTCTTCACCTTTGACTTTGGGAACCACTACCTCCATTCAAGGATCACCTCAAGTGCCATTTCCTACACAAGTCATTTCCTGGTTCCCTGACCTCCCCCATTGTTACCACACTACACCCCAAAATTATGTACTTAAGATAAATATATTTGTATTGATTAACCTATTTGCATATTGTCTTTTTCCTTCCTCTCCCCAGGAGACAGGTGAACTTTTATTTTTTGTCAAGGCAATGGGATTAAGTGACTTGTTAGGGTCACACACTTATAAAGTGTCCAGTGTCTGAGGTTGGATTTGAATTCAGATCCTCTTGATTCCAGGGCCAGTGTTCCATTCACTATGTCATCTACCTAACTCCAACAGTAAACTTCTTGAAAATAAGAACTTTGTCATTTTGTCTTTATATACACCCCCTAGGGTCTAGTATATAGCAGGTACTTAATAAATGCTTGTTTTATTGAATTGAATTGAATTGAATCATAAAGCACTACATAAAAGTGAGATCTGATGACACAAGATGTGATGCAGGCCTATTCTCTGAGGAAGGAAGGAATAAAGATCTTTAATCTTTCATATTTCAGCTTATGAAGCCATCTTTTTTTTTCAGTTCCCCTCCCTATCCTAATGTCTGCCTGAGCTGCTGCTTGGCAGAGACATCATTTGGGTTTGGAGTTTGGTTTTTCTTGTGTGTGTGTTTTTCTTTTGAATCTTTGGGGAAAAAGAATTGGGCAGAAGCCAAAGCCCTTTAGGGCCTAAGAAATGCTTAAGCAGGATTGATGACTTGGGTTGTTTTCATCAGTTTTACTAGCAGGGGCTTCAGTCTACTTCCCCTCAAATTTGACCTGCATAGCTGATGTTTTGTCTCCTGCTATTCCCCAGTCCCATGGGAGATCAAGAAAATACATCTCGATAGGCCTCTTTGTAGCTATCAACCACATTTCTGTGACTAGGCATTTTTTGTCTATCATTTTGCTCCCTGAGCCCTACTCCAATCCTATTGTAAAGAATATTCAATCTATTTTCCCAAGGAAAATGGGCTTTTTTGCATATTGATTTTATGTGATATTCATATGAGCTGGAAATGCACAGACTCAGCTCTAGTTAATTCCCCCCAGACCCAAGTCTTTCTCTGCACTTTTTGTCTAAAACTTGGCAAGGACAGCTAAAATGCCTCTATGGTCACTCACCCCTAAAATAGAAACACCACTTTCTTTCCTCAGTTTGGGGTGGGAAGTATCTCTGATTTAGCCTCCTAGTTGTCTCAGACATACCATTTGCCATTCTATCCATCAACTGAGTCACAGGCGCCTACCTGTGGACAACATACTTGTCATCATGAAGAATTTGGAATAATGGAAGATACAGTCCCTGCCTTCCTGAGGCTTATAGTCTAATTAGGGAAATAAGACATAGAAAAGTAATTAACAGAACAGGAAGGACAAGATAAGAGTCAAAGAAATGAAATGGAGAGGTTTTTCAAGAAGCTCCAAGGAAGAACAAGATCTTTGGGCTAGGGAATCTCCCCTCAGAGGAAGTGAGGTTTCAATTGGATTTTGTTGGCTTATTTGCACTGGGGAGAGGGGGGACACATAGGATGATGGCTCTTCCATTCTATGGTTCCATGATTCCATCATGAGTAGAAGTTGAACAATGGAAAGATGGAACGTTTCCAAGCAACCAGAATTGTGAAAGACAGAGTTCATGCCATATGAGGAATGGGGAAAAGAAGTAATTAGAAGTCTCTTCAAAGGTTTAAAGAGATTTCATATGGAAGAAGGATTGTCATTCAGCAAGATGTCACAAGATAGCATGTTGGATTTGGGATCCAGGAAGACCTGAGTTGGAATCTTTCCTCAGACACTTATTGTGTACCCAAGGGAATGCCATTTAGATTTCTGTCTGCCTCTATTCCCTCAACTATAAAAATTGAGATTATGGCTTACAAGATTGTTGTGGGGAATCTAATTTAATAATATATATATTAAGGGTTTTACAAACTTTAAAGTACTATATAAATGATAGATATCATCATCATCATCATCATCATCAGATTTGTTCTATTTGTCCTACAGGGCAGAACTAGAAACAGGAGGTAGAAGTAACATAGGAAGATTTAACTCAGATATAATAATTTCCTAACAATAAAAATTAACGAGATGAATGAGCTAACTCAGAGGTAATGGACTGCCCCTTGTTAAGTATCTTTAAGCAAACACTAGAGTTACATTGGTAAAGGGGTTCTTTGTTAGCTATAGATTAGACTACAAAACCACTGAGGTCTCTTCCAACTCTGAAATTCTGATGCTGTGACATTCTAAGAAAGGAAATCAATAAAAGCAAAAACATGAAGATAGAATGAACATGGGATATCCAGAGACAGTGAGAAAGTGGTAAAATTAGATTATTAATAATAAAGCTATAAAGGACCTTGGATAAAAAGTATTTCAATTCTCCCAATTTGCATTTGAGGAAACTGAGGTTCAGAGAGGTAAAATGTTCTGGCCTAGGCAGCACAATTAATTAGGGGTATAATCAAGACTAGAATTTAAGTCTTCTAATTTCTAATTCATTACTCTGACTTCTGTATAATGTTATCAGTTTTATTAGAGAAGAGGGAATGAGTAGGGTAGTAGTAGGAAGGTGGCTTGAATATCATTATCTACTAGTAGTGGGACCTAGTGCTTCATTTAACTTTTCTAGGTCTCAGTTTATTCATCCATAAAATGATGGAGTAGATTAGATAACCTTCAAAGTCTCTTGTAGCTCCACATTCTCTAAGTATAATGTTACAAGGGTTACCTGTCCTTATGAATCTTATAAACCAGTGTGTGTGTGTGTGTGTGTGTGTGTGTGTGTGTGTGTGTGTGTGTGAGAGAGAGAGAGAGAGAGAGAGAGAGAGAGAGAGTGAGAGAGAGAGAGCAAGAGGGAGAGAGAGAGACAGAGACAAAGACAGACAGAGACAAAGACAGAGAGACAGAGACAAAGACAGAGAGACAGAGACAAAGACAGAGAGACAGAGACAGAGAGACAGAGAGAGGAAGAGAGAGAGAGAAAGAGACAGAAATACAGAGAGAGAGTGAGCGCACAAATGACAATGGCATTCCATTCATGCAAATGTACACGTTTAATAGCACTTAAAACTACATTTTAGTCCAAGGCTGATCTTGCTTGTTTGGAGCCAGAGGTCAGGCATGGGTCAGTTTTCCAAAATCTGGAAACATGATTTGTATGAGCCTGATGTCCTGCCATAGAAAGTCAACACATCCCCGGGGAAGAATTTGGGGGTGAATCTTCAAAAATAATGTAGGAGGGGATAAGGAACTAAAACCTGACTAATGCAGAAATAGTTCTCATTTATTATACATTACATAATGAAAACAAATTCATTAAGCCACCCGATTACAGGAAAGACTAAGCAATGATTGCATGAAGTCATAACTATTAAGTCATGGGTATGGGAGGTCCCTTACGAAAGCAGATGAATGCCCTGGAGAATTGTGTAAGGCTCAGAGACATCGAGTCCTTTTTACTCATGATCATACCCTTCCTGACTCCAAACATGGCTCTTGCCAAATCATGCCATGATGCCTCCATTATTCAGAATATTCCTTAAGGCAGTTTTCCCTCAGAAAAAATTCAGAGCCCAGGTTGCCCTTTGACAGCAGCCCTATCTCAGCCCTCTTGAGATGAGGACGTTCTAGCTTCCTTTATGTCTCAGCTAAAATCCCACCTTTTATAGGAAGCTTTTCCTCTCTGCCTTCCCTCTGTTGGTTTATCCCTCTTGATTTATCCTGGCTGTGGCTTGTTTGTACATATTCTTGAGGATGATAGGAAGCTGATTTCTGGTGAAACCCAGAACTATGATGGTTTTTTAAATATTTATATTTATTTTATATTTCTCTCAGTGTTTTTTACTTACACTGTCTTTTGATTCTTGTGGCAACCTTATGTATTAAGGGCAACGTTATTCCCATTTTAAGGATGAGGAAACTGAGGAACAAGAATCTTGCACATTATGTAAGTTACCCATGACTTGAGGTTAGGGGCAGAGCATGTCATCCTACCTGCTCTATATCGAAGGATTTCCCCCACATCACATTGGCATTCATCTGTACCCTTGAGCCCTTCACAGAGTAACATGGATGCTCAGTAGCATGTGAGGATTTGCTTTTTTCACTTTATCCCCTTCAGCTTGACATTTCAAGACTGAGAAGATTTTAGCATCCTTTGTAAATACGCAGGTTACACTTTAGCTTTCCTTGACCAGATTGTTCATAAAATTATAAATTAAAACCGGTGGGAAATGCCCATTGGTGAATCTTTATTTCCCTTCATTAAGAGGGATCTTTTCTTCAGTGTTTACTACTCCAGGTTATTTCAGCCATCATGACTTTGCAGTAGAAAAAAGAAGTATATGTTGATTTTTTTTCAAGGGTCCCACTGTACTCCCACCAGTCTCGCCATTCCCTCCCTTCCTCAAGTCCCTCCTCCTGGCCCATATTCACATTAGCCACTGTAAGATCAGTTAAAGGATTCTAAGCTTCTAGAGGAGAATTAGAGGGGACATGACAGCTGTCTGCAAGTCTTTAAAGAGTCTCATGTTGAAGGGGCACTAAACTTGGTCTCAAAAAGGAGAAGACCCCAAACGTGACCCCAGACATTTCCTAGCTGTGTGATCCTAGGCAAGTCACTTAACGCTATTTGCCTCAGTTTCCTCAGTTGTAAAATGAATGGAGAAGGAAATGGCAAACTACTCCAGTACTTTTGCCAAGAAAACCCCAAATGGGATCATGGAGAATCAGACACAAATAAAAACAACTGAATAGTATCAGAAGGTAGAACTTTCTAAGAGAGGAGACTCTGGAGGGGATAATAATAAGAGTAGCTAACATTTGTGCTTGTTATGGCTCCCTGTGTGCTAGACATTAGGCTGAGAGCTTTACAATCACTTTATTGTATAACACCAAACCTGGAAGTAGGTCCTGGTATTATCCCCCTTTTACACTTGAGGAAACTGAGGCAGACAGAGGTTAAATGATTTGTTCAGGATCACACAATTAGAAAGTACCTGGGCCCTTATTTGAACTCGGGCTTCCTGACCGCCCTGCTACTTAGCTGCCCTTAGGTCAGGGTCAATTCCAGCCTGATATAAAGGAGACCATCTCTGGCCAGTGGGATGGACAGCCCTAACTGGAGACCAGACCACCACTTGTCAGCAAAGTTGTAGAAGGGTTCCTGTGCTTACAGGGAGCGGATGCCTCCTCAGGACCCGCTAACTCCAAGATTCTCTGATGCTAAAAGTGAATTGGGTTGCTTTGGAAGTAACGGCTCCCCTTCGTTGGAGGTCTTCATTGTTGAACCTGTCATAACAGGGGACTCTTTCTTGGGTGTGGGCTGAACTGAATGGCCATTGAGGTTACTTCCAACTCACAGGTTCTCTGGTTCTGGCTATCTTGCTCACCCTAACCCTGGACATCAGGATTTGGGAAGTTAACAGACCGAAATACTGAGCTGCATCTCCTAAGATGGAGCTTGGGCCTAGAGTCCGGAGCTGTGATTTCATTATTAAAGAAAATCCTGGATGAGGAACCCCCCAACCAAGGCCATCTATCTGTGCAGTCTAGTCTTAAGGAGTTTCCCAAAGCTCTGAGTAACTGGCCCCAAGCTACAAAAATGTTCTCCATTTCCCTGATTCTGAGAAAGGCATCATCACTCTCCGAGCTCTCAGTCTGTCTATCTGTATGTCTCTCTCTGTCTTTCTATCTGTCTCTCTGTCTCTTTCTCTGTCTCTCTCTGTGTCTCTGTGTCTGCCTCTCTATCTCTGTCTCTGTCTCTCTGTCTGTCTGTCTCTGTCTCTTTCTCTCTGTCTCTGTCTTTCTGTCTATCTCTATCTCTGTTTCTGTCTCTGTCTCTGCCTCTGTCTGTCTCTGTCTCTCTATCTCTGTCTCTGTCTCTGTCTCTGTCTCTGTCTCTCTCTCTCTCTCTCTGACACACACACACACACAGACCCAATCTGTTATCAAGGGCTATAGATTTCACCTTTGTAACATCTTTCAAATACGTCCCCTCTTTCTTCTGATTTATCACTACTCTGGGACAGACCCTCACCACCTTATGTCCGGACAGGTGCAGGACTCTGTTGATCTGCCTGTTTCAAGTCTCCAAGCTCTCTTTTATCCTCCATTCAGCCACTCAAGTGATTTTTCTAAAGCACAGGCCCACCTACATCACCCCCTACTCAATAAACTCCAATGGTTCCTCCCACCTCCAGTATTCAGGACCCTTCCTAACATCACACCTTCCTGCCTTTCCAGCCTTCTTAAATTTTATATCCCTCCACGTACTCTTTAACAAAGTGATACCAGACTCCTTGCAGTGCCCCAAACAAGACACTCCATTCATTTCTCAGGTTGGAGCATTTTCTCTGTCTCCTGTGCCTGGAATGCTCTTCCTCATCTCTGCCTCCTGGCTTCCCAGGCTTCCTTCAAATATTAGCTAAAATCCCACCTTCTACAAGAAGCCTTTCCCAAAGTCAGGAACTATACGAACTAAACTACAAAACACTTTCCACACAAATAAAGTCAGGCCTAATCAGTTGGAAAAACATCAAGTGCTCATGGATAGGCCGAGCGAATATAATAAAAATGGCAATACTCCCCAAACTAATCTACTTATTTAGTGTCATACCAATCAAACTCCCAAGAAATTATTTTACAGATCTAGAAAAAAACAGTAGCAAAGTTCATTTGGAAGAACAGAAGTTCAAGAATTTCAAGGGGATTAATGAAAAAAAAAAAGGCCAAGGAAGGTAGCCTTGCTGTACTAGATCTAAAGTTATATTATAAAGCAGAGGTCATCAAAACCATTTGGTACTGACTGAGAAATAGAGCAGTCGATCAGTGGCATAGGATAGGTTATCAGGACAATCTAGGCAATAACTTGAACAATCTAATATTTGATAAACCCAAAGACCCCAGCTTTTGGGATAAGTACTCACTATTCGGCAAAAACTGCTGGGAAAATTGGAAACTAGTGTGGAAGAAATTAGGGCTTGACCCATATCTAACATCACATACCAAGATAAGTTCTAAATGGGTTCATGATTTAGATATAAAGAGTGATATTATAACCAAATTAGAGGAACATAGGATAGTTTACCTCTCAGATCTGTGGAGAAGGAATAAATTTATGTCCATAGAAGATCTAGAACTCTTAACTGAACACCAGATAGATAATTTTGATTATATTAAGTTAAAAAGTTTCTGTACAAACAAAACTAATGCAGACAAGATTAGGAAGGAAGCATCAAATTGGGAAATCATCTTTACATTTAAGGGTTCTGATAAAGGTCTCATCTCTAAAATATATAGAGAATTGTTTCATATTTATAAAAATTCAAGCCACTCTTCAATAGATAAATGGTCAAAGTTTATGAACAGACAATTTTCAGATAAAGAAATTAAAACAATTTCTAATCATATGAAAAAGTGTTCCAAATCACTATTGATCAAAGAAATGAAAATTAAGACAGCTCTGAGATACCACTGCACACTTGTCAGATTGGCTAAGATGACAGCAAAAGATAATGACAAATGTTGGAGGGGACGTGGGAAAACTGGGACACTGATACATTGTTGGTGGAACTGTGAACGGATCCAACCATTCTGGAGAGCAATTTGGAGCTATGCTCAAAAAGTTATCAAACTGTGCATACCCTTTGACCCAGCAGTGTTTCTATTGGGCTTATATCCCAAAGAAATCATAAAGGAAGGAAAGGGATCCACATGTGCAAGAATGTTTGTGGCAGCCCTTTTTGTAGTGACTAGAAACTGGAAACTCTTTTTATTTATTTATTTATTATTAAAGCTTTTTATTTGTATAACATATGTATGGGTAGTTCCCCAGCATTGATCTTTACAAAGATTTCCATTACAAATTTTACCCCCAGTCCCCTCCCCTCCCCTAGATGGCAGGAAGTCCACTACATGTTAATAATGTTGAAATACTTGACAAGTTGTGCAAGAAAAATCCTATCTACAAGAAAAAAAAAAGAAAATCAGAGAAAGGAAACGCAATGCAAGCAAACATTGATAGAGAGCATGAAAATGTTATGTTGTGGTCCATGTTTCATATCCCTCTCTCTGGGTGTATATGGCTTTCTTCACTGAACAACTGAAACTGGTTTGAGGCATTTCTTTGTTGAAGAGAGCCACGTCCATCAGAATTGATCATCATATAGTATTGTTGTTGCTGTGTATAATGATCTCCTGGTTCTGCTGAAACTGGAAACTGAAAGGATGCCCATTAATTGGAGAATGGCTGAACAAATTATGGTATATGAATGTCATGGAATATTATTGCTCTGTAAGAAACGATTTAGAGAGACCTGGAGAGACTTACAAGAACTGATACTAAGTGAAATGAGCAGAATCAGGAGATCATTGTACATGGCAACATCACTATTATAGGATGATCATTTCTGATGAATGTGACTCTTTTCAACAATGAGATGATTGATGCCAGTTCCAATGATCGTGTGATGAAGAGAGCCATCTACCCCCATAGAGAGAACTGTGGGACCTGAATGTGGATCACAACATAGAATTCTCACTCTTTTTGTTGTTATCCCCTTGCATTTGTTTTCTTACTCATTTACTTTCCTTTTTGATCTGATTTATCTTGTGCAACAAGAGAATTGTATAAATGTTTGCACATATTGGATTCAATATATATTTTAACATGTATAAATTGCTTATATATTGGATTGCTTTGCCATCTAGGGGAGGGGATGGGGGGAAGGAGGGGAAAATTTGGAACACAAGGCTATGCAAGGGTCAGTGTTGAAAAATTATCCATGCATATGTTTTGAAAATAAAAAGCTTTAAAAATAAAAAAGAGAAAGCAGGGAAATAATATATATTTTAAAAAAGAAGCCTTTCCCAAACCCTTAGTGCCTTCTCTCTGATAATTATTTCTGACTTATTTGTGTATAGTTGTTTACATGTGGTCTTCCCTATTAGAGTGTGAGTTCCTTTTGCTTTTCTTTGTATTTCCAACACTTAGCACAATGCCTATTACAAAGTGGTTGCTTAATAAATGCTTATTGAATGACCGGCTGACATCTAATATACAGGAGTAAAAGGATTTGGACCTAGGATTACTTGTTTCCAAGTCTCTCTCTATCCATCATAACTTCACTAAAAAAAATTATACTTGGGTTAAAAAAATCACTTCACAAATACAAGATAAGGAAGGCATGGCTGGAGTTCAGTTTACATAAAAAAGATCATGGATTTTAAGAAACCCTGCTCTTCTTACTTGGTACCCAATTTTTTTTTCCTATGGAATACTATCTTTGTGGGGTTGTACTTAGTTCAGTGGGGAGAAGATTCCTAGTTCTATCACTTGGCATTTGGAGAACCTCTAGAACCTTGTCAGGATAAGCAGATGCTTGCTCTGGTGGGAAACTGGAGGCCTGGGAACTCACCCCAGCCCTCAGTTTTGTCTCAAATTCTAGTTTTCCTGAAAGCATCAGGACCACAAGACTTGCTGGATGAGAATGAAAGAATGGTCTAAGGAACTGGCAATTCAAAAGTCATAATGCTGTGAAGTCTACAAAGGACTTTCCCTATGAACAATCCCACGAGTTAGACATTGTAAATATTATGATTTCTATTTTGCAGTTAAAGAAATTGAAACTCAAAAATATTAAGTGATTTGCCCATGACTATAGAACTAGTAAATTCTAAAGTGTGGATTTGAATCCAAGTCTTCTGGTTTCCAAGTCTGAGGCTCTTAGCTGAATCGGATACATTTCCTCCTTCCTGCCTCAGTTTCCCTAAATATCCAATGGAGAAGATTCAGTTCATTCAACTCCAAAAAATCACGGCTACTTTTTTTAGGGCAGATTTTAGCAGTTAAGCTGAGCCTCTGCTGGAATTGTGGTAGATTTGGAAGAAAAAAATCTCAAGGGGAGGGGTGTGGGGGAGTAACTCCCAACCACTCAGGGCTCCTTGTAATAAGCATATCCCTGAAAAAAACCTGATATAAAAAAGAACCAGGGAACAAATGTGCCATTAGCCGCAGAGAGAAGAAAACACTGTCAAAGAAGTAGGAAGCAAGAGACAGGCGAGGGGAGGGAGGAAAGAAATAGCATTGGGCAAGCCCTGCCAACAAGCTTCCAAAAGGCCAGCAGAGGTACTAAGGAGGGGGCTGAACTTTCAATTAAGAGACTCCGATGGAACCTTTTAATTAACAGATTAGAGCACTGCTATTTTCTGAATCACTTACTGCTGATTCAGAGTGGGGAGAACCATCTGGGGGCTTGGGGGGTGGAAGAGACTTTGCTGCTGTCAGTGAATGAAATGCAGCATGTCAGAAAGAGAAAGGGAGGCTTGGAGGGGACTCTCAAGAATGGGGCAGGCAGGATATCTCTGGGGTGTCTCCGGGAGCCTAGAATCTAGGCAGCCATTGGAGCTCTAACCTCAGGGTGAGAGGCTGGCAGACAAGAGAACAGAAGGGGCCTGGTTCATTGAAAGCACCTGTTCAAAGGCAGCTCTGACTGTTTGGGGTGATTTGGCAGAGGCTGGAGAATGAATTGGTCTTGAGTGATTCAGGAAAATAAGGGGGTTTAAAAGAAGTTTGGTAGGGCAGAACTAGCCTGGGCAAAATTGTCAAGAAGGTGAAACTTGGGGTCTCTTCTTCCTCCAACCTTTATTTCTGTACCCCATTTTCCCAGAATCTTATTTTTATTAATTGCTATCAGGGTATGTGGTGCTGTGGCTAGAATGCTGGGCCTGGAACCCGGAAGATTCATGTTTCTGAGTTCAAATCTGACCTCAGATACTTACTAGCTGTGAGATCCTGGGCAAGTCACTTAACTTTGCCTCAGAGTTCCCTCAACTGTAAAATGAGCTGGAGAAGGAAATGGCAAAATCACTCCAGTGTCTTTGCCAAGAACCGGGGTCACAAAGAGTTAAAACAACCAAGGTTCAGATTGTCCTAAAAGAGAGAATACAGGAACAGGATAAGGTCTTTAAGATTCATGAGAATGACTTTTTTAATTGAAGCTTTACCACTGACCCTTGCAAAACCTTGTGTTCCAATTTCTCCCCTCTTTTCCCCACCCCCTCCTCTAGATGACAAGTAATCTAATATATGTTAAACATGATAAAAATATATGTAAATCCAATATAGGCATACATATTTAAACAATTATCTTTCTGCACAAGAAAAATCAGATCAAAAAGGAAAGAAAATGAGAAAGAAAACAAAATGCAAGCAAATAACAACAAAAAGAGTGAAAATGCTATGTTGTGATCCACACTCAGTTCCCACACTCCTCTCTCTGAGTGCAGATGGCCCTCATCATTATAAGATCATTGGAACTGGTCTGAATCATTGTTGAAAGCCATGTATATCAGAAATGATCATCATATAGTCTTGTTGCTGTGTATAATGTTCTCCTGATTCTGCTGATTTCACTCAGCATCAGTTCATACAAGTCTCTCCAGGCCTCTCTGAAATCATCCTGCTGGTCATTTCTTACAGAACAATAATATTCCATAACATTCGTATACCATAATTTATTCAGCCACTCTCCAATTGATGGGCATCCATTCAGTTTCCAGTTTCTAGCCACTACGGAAAGAGCTGCCACAAGCATCTTTGCACATGTGGGGCCCTTTCCCTCCTTTTGAGATCTCTTTGGGAAAGAATGACTCTTTGATGGTGGAATTGCAGGCACTTACCTGGACCATTTAAGATTTAAAGCAAGAAGAGTCCTTAAAGATCACTAGTATAGATGTGTCAGACATTCAGTTCACACTGGCCACAAAACTCCAGAGCCAGATTAAAATATAATTGGGAAATATTTAACAAAATAAATGAAAATGCAATAGAACAGAGATAATGTTAATCTGCGGTTTTCTGAGTCTAATAGGCAGCCCTCTGACATGTTTATGTATGAATGATTTAGGGGTCCCAGGTCTATTTTTGTTTAACATCACTGCTCTACTATTGTTGCTGCTAGTTTCAGTCAGGACTAACTCTTCATGATCTCGTTTTGGGGTTTGTTAGGCAAGAATACAGGAGTGATTTGCCATTTTCTTCTCCAGTTCGTTTTATAGATGAGGCAAACAGGTGATTTGCCCAAGGTCACACAGCTATAAGAGGTAGGTTTGAACTCAGGAAGATGAGTCTTCCTGACTCCAGATCTGGCACATTATCTGCTGTACCCCTTGCTCTGATACAATCCCCATTATTTTACAGATGAGGAGGATGATGTCCAGAGAGAAGAGGTGAGGCCTAAGATCCCACAGGGAATAAAAGGCAAAGCCAGATTTAGGTCCCAGGTTCCCTGGATCTTTGCATGGAGTTCTGCTTTTTTTAATTTTTTGCACAGAATTATAATTTTTTTGTACAAAAAACCTGCCTGGCAACTTCCAAATCATATCATGGAGACAAATATCTACTCAATCCAGTTGTACTAATCAACATCACAAAGTTGTTATATAATGTTACAAAAATATGAGGTGTTCCTTTTAATAATAATAATGGTGGTATAAGGAGGAGGAGGAGGAAGACATAGAAGAAGAATAAGAGAAGAAGAAAAAGGAGCAGGAGGAGAGGATAAAAAGGAAGGAGAGGAAAAAGGAGGAGAGAAAGAGGAGTAGGAAGAAGAGTAGGAGGAGGGGGAGGAAGAAAAAGAAGTGATAGAATTCTACCCCAATTTAGGGTTTGCCTTTAATCTCTTAAGATTTTCCTGTCTTTGAGTACCTAAAATTTTTTGCTGATAGCTTTTTGACAGCCCTGTTAAAGCAGGATCCTGGGCCAGAATGACCCTTATATTTGACCTTTTTGTGCTCATATTTGTTATTTGTCACATTTTGTTCTTGCAGTCCTGGATCCAAGTATCATATCATTTCCCAATCCTCCCTTCACATACAACCTGCATCAGCCCATTCAAGGAAAGGCAGCCCACTCCCCTGTGGCTCCTTGGTTAGGCTTTGATGGTTTAGAAAGAGTGTAAGTGGCATTTGCTTTCTGTTCTGGACAGAAACTCTGAGGGTCTTTTCCTCCCGATTGATATTTCTTGTGATGGTAAAATTAGGCCACTCATTTCTTACCTAGCCTTTATTGATAGAATGGAAATTGCATCAGGCAAAGCAAGAACCAGGAAAGACCTTAATTTAGAAAGTCCAAAGTTACCCACTACATTCCAGGCCACTGCCAGTCATTTTGACTTTTGTCTTGCCACTGAATTTCAGTGACTATAGGAGAGAGTAACACTGATGACTTTGACCTTGTGCAGCTCTGTCTTGCTTAAATCCAACTCACATGCAAGTCAAGATATTACCTTCATGCTGTCATTGGTCCACTTCAATAACAAAGGACCACCATCAACAAGGACCAGGCCAAAGTGAGCTATTCTCCAGCCCCAAAGATGTCATTTGCACTCCAATTAGGACTTTTTTAAAGCTTGTCCATCTAGCTGGAATGCCCTCTGCTCCTATCTGATTATTTAGATTCCAAGCATCCTTTAGGGTTCAAGAAAAATCCTTCCAATCCCACCATGGCATTCCAGCCCACAGGAATCTTGATCTCTGCTGAATTTCTATGATTCTTGGGGTCTGGTTTATTCCTTTTGCACTTGAATTACCAGTCATTTTTGCAAACTTGATGCTTGTCTCCTTGCATTTCATTATTTCCTCCACAAGCCTACAGAACAGCTCCTCAAAAAGCACAGACTGATGGGCTGATTAACTAACTGACTGACTGGTTGATATCAGTAGGAGGTTTTTTGTTGGGCAAAGCTTAAGAGGAGCAAATAAAAGAATGGGACACAGAGTAGAGAGGGTTATTTCTATCTGCCAACTTCACAGCTACTTTGAGATGGGATCCTGGTGAAGCCCCTGCTGCTTTCTGTCCTGATGCTTCCTCCAAAACAAATAGGTGGAAAATGAGAGGCCTTTAATGAAATAAAGTAAACATCATAAATAATTTTTCCTTTAATTTATTTCTGGTTGTGAGCAGATAATCAAACTATATGAGCAACAAACTGTAAAGACTAAGCACAAATGGACAGTGCAGTGTTATAATTGAGAAAGATACACACAGATTCATTTGACCTGTGTCACATATTATTCAAGAACTGAGGCAGAGGAGTCAAGAAACTCAAGAGTTCTAATTCTTAGTCTGTCATTAATTCACTAACCAGGAGTTAGTCACTATTCATTTCTCTATCTCAGTTTCTTTCCTTGTAAAATGAAAAGGTTAGACAATAATGATTATTATTATAGCTAACATTTATATGGTGCTTACTAAGTATCAGGCATTGATATAATGATTCCTTATAAATATTATTTCGTTTGATCTTTACAATCACCCTAAAAGGTAGGTACTATGATTAAACCCATTTTACAGATAAGGAAATTGAGGTGAGCAGAGCTTAAGTAACTCGCTTAGGTTTACACAGTAAAAAAGTGTCTCAGGCTGGATTTGAGCTCTGACTTCAGGCCTGGCACTCTATCCATTCCCCCAGATAGTTGCCTAGAGATTAGATGATCTCTAACATAACTTCTGGTTCTGGGGATTTCTGTTCTGTTCTGAATCTCTAATTAGACCAAAAACTTCTTCAGGGCAGTGACCCTCGTTTATATTTCTTCTTTCTTACTCAGAACGACTAGTACATGATTCCCAAATATTTGTTAATTTATAATCTTTTCAAACAAACAGATTTTGCATTTTTCTCTTTTCTCAGTTTGTCAGTTCTCCAGTTTCTATGAGCAATGTCAAAACTGACATTTTCCTCTTATGCCATGCAGAGCTTAAACTTCATCTCTTTACCCCTTTCTCTTTATGTGTCTCTCTGTCTCTGTCACTGTCTCTGTCTCTCTCTCACACACACAAACACACATACACAAACAGGATCCAACCCCATAATTGTTGACATGATCTCTGTCTTTACTGCCACTGAGATCCTTTCCTCATCTCTAGGATGCTGGGTATCCTCAGCTCTTCTGAACTAGATTTTGATTTTTTTTAAATTTTAAACCTTTTAATTTTCCTATAATTGAACCACAGAAATCTTTCTTTCTTGAAACCCCACTTAATATTGACTAGGACACACTCATAGGAGGTTCCCCTTCCTCCCTTCCTCCCCTGGAGCTGGAGAAGTCACCTTTCAAGCACAGATTCACAGGCTGTACAACTAAAAGAGAAATTAGATATAATTTAGTCCTCATTTTAAAGATGAGAATACTGGGGCCCAGAAAAGCAGAGTGATGTGACCATGGCCATACAACCATTGTCCTTACCTCTCTTTATGAATATAATGACTATATGAATAAAATATAATATTATGAATAGAGTCAATCAGCCTGGCACAAATCCCAATAGACCTCTTCTTCCCTTCTTCTGTGTAAGTTAAAGAAGAAATTTTTAAAATTAAGGGAGAAATCTTTTTTATGGAGGACCCAATGAAAGGATAAGAATTCTTGGTCATGGGGGAAGTGCATAGGGGAATCTAGGATATTAGACAGGGCATATTTGAGAGTTGATTATAAAGTCCAGGCTATACAGAGAAACAAGTAAAAGGGGGAGAGAGCCCATGGATCGGGGAGAGAAAAGTGGAGACTAGGGAGCACCCTGCAGGAGAAGAGCAGTATTACTAGTTGTGAAACA